>JAPSGF010000136.1:248837-266951 GCA_035772895.1 Perdix hodgsoniae
ATTCGGCTTCCCGTCTCTCCCGCACCGCTCCCCCCCCACATCGGGCCGCCGGTGGCAGCGCCTCGCCTCCGCGCATGCGCAGCCCGGCGCGCGCCAGGCCGAGAGCCGAGTACCGAGCGCATCCACCGCGCTGCTGCCGCGGGGGGGGGGGGGGGGGGGGGGGGGGGGGGGGGGGGGGGGGGGGGGGGCTGCTCCCGAGAGGAACGGGGAAATGAAGCGGAGGGGATGGAACGGGGCAGAACGGAATCGGGCAGAACGCGGGGATGGGATCGACCGGAACGAAACGGGGTCAGGCAAAATGGAAGGGGGGGGGGGGGGGGAAAAAAAAAAAAGAAAGAAAGAAAGAAAGCCAACGAACAAGAGAAAGAACAAAACAGAATGAAATGAAAGGAAATCCTAAAATACCGTCGGCCCCCTGCCCTCCCCTCCCCCCCCGCTTACCCGGGCGGGCCAGTGGGGGTAGCCCTTCATCTTGGCGAAGACGAGGTCCCCGCACTTGTACTCCTTCTGCCGGTGGGAGCGGGACATGATGGCTGCGGGCCGCGGGGGCCCGGCGTGAAGTTTGGGAGCGGGAAGGCGGCGGGAGGAAAAAAAAACACACACACAAAAAAAGGGGGGGGGGGGGGGGCCCGGGGGGGAGGCGGGGGGGGGGGGGGGGGGGGGGCGGCCCCGGCCCGATCTGGGAGCGGCGCGGTACGGCGGCCCCGGCCCCGTGCGGTTGTTTGGGTTTGAATTCAATCGCGCCCTTCCCCCCCCACCCCCGCACCCCCCCCCCCCCCCCCGCGGCAGCAGCGCGGTGGATGCGCTCGGTACTCGGCGCTCGGCCTGGCGCGCGCCGGGCTGCGCATGCGCGGAGGCGAGGCGCTGCCACCGGTGGCCCGATGTGGGGGGGGAGCGGTGCGGGAGAGACGGGAAGCCGAATAAATTGAAAAGATTCGGAACGTATCTCCGTGTCGCTAAACCTCCCCGTTGGTGGGGACGCACCGAGTCGGCACCGTGGGCACCCAAGGCGGCGCCACAGAACCGAATGTGATAACAGGGACGGGCCCCGGCCGCCACGGCTGCCCACAGGCCTCCGTGAGCCGCGCAGGCCCCGCGCGGTGCATGCTGGGAGCTGCAGTCCCGCTCGGCGCTGCGCTGTGAGCCCTGGCAAGGCGGCTGGCGCGGGGCATGCTGGGAGATGTAGGCCGGAGTTGAGCACGCGGCTCCGCCACCATTTGTGGGCGCCTTGCGGCCGCGCAGAAGCAGTCAGGACTCGTTGAAGCGGTAGCGCGGAGCGCTCCGGCTGCCAGCTTCACTCTGCAATCCTTCCGGCACCTCCCAACCCCATCGCGGTTTCCCTCGTTGCCGCGACTGCTCCTGGGCCTGTCCCCGCCGCCATGTCAGCGCCCTTCTCTCCGCCGCGCGGCACCTCTCGCGGTGCACGCCGGGAGCGGTGTCCCCTCGGGCGGCTAGCGGACCGCGTTTCCCACGAGGCTTTGCGGCAGGGCGCGCTGGGAGGCGGGCGGCGGGCGGTGCGCAGGGGCTGCCGGGAGTTGTAGTTCGGCGGCCCCGCCGCAACGGTTGAGGGAGGGGGAGCGCGGCCGGCGGCCATTATCTGGAGCGCGGCGGCAGACGCGGAGCCGAGCTCCGTGCGCCCCGAGCCGCCTCCCCGCTCCCCGTTGCCGCCGCCGCCGGGCGGGGCGCGGCTGCCATGGCGGCGTAGCCTCGGCCCGCTCCTTTCCTTCCTCCCCGCTGGTCCCGCCGACAGCGCGGCGGCGGCGCGGCCTGGCCCGCAGGGCGGATCCTCGGCCTCGCGTAGCGCCGCCGCCCGCCCAGGGCTGCCCCCCGCCGGTGGCCATGTCCCTGGTGGCCTACGCCAGCAGCGAGGAGGACAGCGAGGCGGAGGAGGCCGCGGACGAGGAGGTGGAAGCCCCCGGCACTCCGCCTCGCGACTCCCCGCTCCCGCAGCCCCCGGCCCGGGGGGGGCTGTTCGCCTCCCTTCCTCCCCCCAAAGCCTCCGCGCTGCCCCCGCCGCCGCCCCAGGGCAGCGGGTTCCCCTTGCTGCCTCCCCCGCCCTTCCTCGTGGGCCCGCCGCCCGCTGTGAGGGGCTTCGGCCCCCCCCCGCCCGCCCCGAGCCCGGCCCCCGGCCCTCCCGAGCCGTCCGCCGGCAGCGGGGAGCAGCCCCGGGCCGGGGGGCTCCTCCTGCCGCCCCCACGGAACGTCGCCCCGGCCGCCGGCCCGTCCCCGCCCGCCTCGGGCCCCGGCGCTGGGGGGGACCTGGGACTCCCCAAGCCAAAGAAGAGGACGGAGCCGGTGAAGATCGTAGCGCCCGAACTGCACGAGGGAAATGTGAGTATGGGACCAGCGAAGGGGGGGTCAGCCCTGGAGCTCTGCTCTGTGCTCCCCAGGCATCGTTAGGTCGTGAAGCACGGTGCTGTGTGCCTTGCGGCCAGCCAGGCACCACAGCCTGCCTGGTGCCATGCTTGTGGCATCTGGTGCCAGAGATCTGCCCGGGCCGCCAGCCCTAATCCTGAAGCACTTTGCAGAATTAAACTGTGATAGTAACCATGTTTGTAACTGTAATGCACCTGCATCCAGATGATCTGCACTCTTATTTATTGCTGAAGTCGGTGCTTTGTTTTAGAGCTGTATGGCCTTCTTAGGGGCATCCCAAACAAGCCTGAATTTCTCTTCGTACTCTCTTTTTGTTTGCTTTGATATCAGTAGATTTTCCTAACAACGTATTGTTTGATTGTCTGAAGGCTTCAGGTGTCCACCAGACCTGTAGGTATTCACTTCCATCTCAATTCATGCTTTTTTAGCTGATGCTTGCCCGATGCCTTATGTAGTTCTTGAGCACCAAATCCAGGAACCTGGCCATAAGCCAAAGCAGGCTGTGACTGCGTGAAGAGAGGTACAGGTCCTCATCCTCCTTCTTGTCTCCCTGTGGACAGCTGCAGTGCTGGTGGCACTCTGGAACCCATTGGTGACACTGAGACCTTCGTGTCAAAGGAAATCAGCCCATCGTGGGAGGATTATGGCAGTGCTGTGGCGCAGTGGGAGCTGCTCTCTGTCCCACTCTGAGTGTCGTGATGCTGTGCGTGCTCCAGGGAGCTGCACTGCGAAGTTCGGGTCATTTCCACAGGGACGAGCAGCTTGAGGGAAAGGTTTCATGGTTATGGATTTATCAGCGGTGCCAATGAATAGCGGTCTGCCAGCATCAGGGCCCACGGGAGCTGAGATGAAGTCAGCATATCTCACTCTGCTGGAGCAGCAGCCTGCAGGGAAAGAAGGGGGAGAAGGACACTGGCTGCCCCCAGACCGACAGCCAGCCTCCTCTGGCAAATCCTGCACAGCTCCTGAAATGCTACAGAGGTGTGGCAGCTAAATTGTCTCACTGCTGAGCAGCAGGTCGTGCTTCTTGTTGGCTTTGTTGGCAGACAACAGGACAATGTGCTGTTTGCTGCGAGATGCAGGTCCAGGTCCGTTTGAGCTGAGCCTCCCAGCAGGGCAGGTTTGCTTTTTGCAGGGGACAGGAGAAAAAATTCGTGGTGACTTAATGTGAAGGAGGCCCTGTGGCCTTTTTGCTGCTTATCTCCAATCTTCTGCCTGATCTTAAGCGTTTGTATGCTCCATGTGTACCAAGCAGCAGGATGCATGGGCAAGCAGCATAGGTAGAGACCATTCCCTGGTACCCACTTTTTGCTTACTCATTTCTTTGTAACACTTCATCATACGAATATTCAGGCTCTTAGCTTCCTTGCTGGCCTTACAATTACTGAAATAAGTATAAGGAGATTTTTTTTCCTTTTCCTCCCTCTCCCCCCTCCTCCCCACCCTCTGCATTCAGCAAATTGGCTTTGAACAGAAGCACTGCAGGTCATGAAGATGCTGAGTGCGTGATGCTGAGAGAGAGAAGTCCCTGAGACGGAGCTTCCCCGGTTCTTCCTGGAAGCCCCTTTGCCTGAGGCAGAATCCCTACGTCTTCCTTTTCTCTTTACAGTCCCTTCTGTCCCTTTCTTTTGCACCTGTGGAAGTGCTCCTGGGCAGTGTCGTCTCTCCTGAACACAGCGGTCTTGTTTTACTGAAACTCTGACTTGCATTTATTTATGTGTGTTCTTTTTCTTTGTCCTGCTTTATAATTTAGAGAGTAAACTGGCAGAAGACCTCGTTTCCTGTAATCTATTTAAAGTGCTCTGCAGAGCAGTAAGATGATAAAGATGTCAGGGGCCTTTTCTGATGGCAGAGATGACCAGACCTTACACTCAAGTTTTTAATGGATATTTAACCACTCCAAAGTTATTGTGAACAATTCCCTATTAATCTCCACAGTGAATTTTTACACCCTTGCTTTGTGTGGGTTCTGTGCTTCCCCTCTGTTGGTGTGATGCTGTCTGTCTCTTTGGAAGGGAGTGCTGACCTTTTGCTGGGTGGTTTGTGTTCTTTGCCTCGCTGTAGGTTTATTTTCCTGTGACTTCATTGTGAGCCAGCAGCTCGGATACTTTAAGCGCTAATTTCTGACAGGAGCCAAATATGTAAAGTATCTCTGCCCACCCACTTGGCTTCAGAGCAACATTAAAAAAACACCTTGAAAACTGGGTGTTTTGAATGAGTGAATCCTTTTTTGTCCCGTAAGTTGGATAAATGAACTCAAGCTGGAGATGATTTTCTGATTGCAGATGTATTGCTCTGATGAGATTATAAGAGGTAATGCTGACTTGTTTGCAAAGCTTCAGTTTTTACAGTGGAATGCAGCTTATTTTCTGCCTCTGCTCAAACCACAGCAGGCACAGCTGCTCTAAACACAGCGGCAGGTACTGCAGCCCTGCTAGCTATGGGCAGCTCTGTGATCTCCCATCTCTCTCCTATCTCTTTTTGTCCTGACACTGATGCATCAGCAGGGCTGTGAGAGAGCCTGACGACAGCCCACTGTTGCTTTCCCTGTGGCTCTTGGCAGGTTGAACCCAGCCCTGCAGTGCTGTGATCCTCTGCTGTTTCAAACTGAAAGTTACCAAGTGACCAAGCAGGGGTGGTCATTGTTTTGTACTATCTCGAGTTGTGCTAAGCTCTGTTTTTCTTTCTCAGTCAGATTCAGAGGAAGATGAACCAGCAAAGAAGAAAAATACTTTTCAGGTGAGTATCTGGTATTAAACAAATATCTGGTATTAAACGAGTATCTGGAGTTAAACAAGTTGCACAGGAAATCAGCATGTGATAGCTGCTGGGTTTCTGCAATTGTAAACCTGTTTAGCACAGGGCTTTCAGAGTATAAAATTCCTGGGGTGTCAAATCCTTTCTTGGGAGAGGTTTCCTGAATGTAAATCTCGGAAAAATATGTATTAACGTGAGAAATAGGTGGGTATTTGCAAGTACCAGTTTTCCTTTAAAAGTCCCACCAGCCTTTTGTGCAAGAAAAGCCCTTCAGCGTGTTGGAAGTGGCGAGCAATTGTGCTGAGCAATGGGAAACCCATTAATGCTGTTAGAATTGGAGGAGGTAATTGGCAGGGAGTCAGGGGAAACTAAATGGTCTCGTTCGTTTCTCGTTTGCCCCGCATGAAACTCACCAGGGACGCGGCGAGGGCTCTGGCTTGTCTGCTCTGCTTCCTCAGCCCAAAAACTTGACCGTGAAAGAAACCAATCGGTTACTTTTGCCCTACGCTTTCTCGAGGAAAGCAGCTGACAGCGCCTCCGAGTCGAAGCCAGCGAAGGCCCCGACCTCGTCCTCCAAAACAAAACCTCCGTCTAAGCCGGCCGTAGCCACGACTCCTTCTCCCTCTGCTATCAAAGCTGCTGCGAAGAGCGCTGCCCTCCAGGTAACCAAGCAGATTACGCAGGAGGAGGACGACAGCGATGAAGAGGTCGAGCCAGAGAACTACTTCTCCTTGTCCGACAGGAGCGAGCCCAGCGTTGCTGCTGCTGAGGCGTACATGTACTCAAACCCGGTGGTGTCGGAGGAGCCGCCGCCTGGGACGGAACCGGAGCCGCAGTTCCAAGACGCTGCTGCCAATGCGCCTCTGGAGTTCAAGACCGGCGTGGGCTCCAGTGCTGCTCATCACAGCTGGCTGCCCAAACCCGGAGAAGAGTACGACAGCCAGCCCTACGGCCAGTTCCCTGCTTATGGCGATGCCAGTGGGACTGATGCGTATTATCAGGTGGGTCTGGAACAGGGGAGGCTTTGCACTGGTTAGTGAAGCAGGCTGTGGCTTGTGAAACTCCGACCTGAGGTTTCTGGAATGAGGAGTGGAAATCCATCGCTCCGATGAAGGAAGGTTGAGGGAACTGGGCTTGTTTAGCTTGGAGAAGAGAAGGCTCTGAGGAGGCCTTCCAGTCCTTGAAGGGAGCGTATAAACAGGAGGGGGAACGGCTGTTTGTGAGGGTGGGTGGTGATAGGACAAAGGGGAATGGTGTTAAACTGAGCCAGGGGAGGTTTAGGTTGGATATGAGGAGTAAGTTTTTCACATGGAGGGTGGTGAGGCACTGGCACAGGTTGCCCAAGGAGGCTGTGGATGCCCCATCCCTGGAGGCGTTCAAGGCCAGGCTGGATGTGGCTCTGGGCAGCCTGGGCTGCTGGTTGGTGACCTGCACACAGCAGGAGGGTTGAAACTGGATGATCTTTGAGGTCCTTTTCAACCCAGGCCATTCTCTGATTCATTCTGTGATAAATCTTCTGGCACGAGAGCCATAGAAGCTCTTTGTGGGATAAATGTTTAATGGCTGCACTCACTGTAAAATGCCCCAGCAGAACTGCCCCTGCTCTTGTCAGGGTGCTGAACCAGAGAGTGCCAGAGCTGGTATAGAAGCCAGGTTGCATCTAGCAATTCAACACCGCTGAGTTGCTGTTGGAAAAGATGCCCTGTGCACTTCAGTCGTGCCAGGGTAACGAGGTGTAATTAATGACTGCTTCCATCAGCCTTGCGAGAAGGTGTGTGTGTAATGCACTGTGCTTCTCACAGTCCTGGCTGAGAGACCAGCAGCTCCCAGGGTGAGGTACAGGATTCAGCCTCACATCTCTGGGATCCCAGGATCCGTGTTGCTTTGCTGCAGTGATGAACTGGTTTTCCTTTTGCTCACAGGATTACTACAGCAGTGGGTACTACCAGGAGGTGGAACCAACGCAGGCACCGCCGCAGGAGATGAGCACCGACTCCTCCTTCCTAGATGATGAAGCGGTTGGCACTTATACTATCTATCCCACTATGGAGGTTGCATTTAAGCTCTGCTAGAACATAGGACCTGCTTGGCAGCCTCGGTCCTGACCCTCCAGCACGACCCGTGCTCTGCGCCGAGTGGGACCGGATTGTTGTTGCGTGGGGTCTGGTGCTGTGCTGTGGAGGCATGCAGTGTCCTTCCAGCAGTATGTTGGGTTACTGCTCCTGGTGGATTTGCTTGCTGTATAAGTAGGTGGTGCTTGTTATTCCCACCTAGCCCAGTCTTGTTTTGTTAGGAGTATCCAAGGCAGGCAAGGTACCTCAGTAGGACATTCAGGTACTTTCTTGGTACCTCCTCTAGCACAGCAGTGGGCTCCACGCATTGTTGAAATGCTCAAGATCTGTAGCTCAAAAACCTGTTTAAAAAGAAGCAGAACCACCTCTCATTGTTGATTTAATCTGAAAAATGCCAGTCTTGCCAGCTGAGCCGTAAGGGCTGCAGAAGGTGGCTCATGTCGTGCTGACTTCCTTTGAAGAACCTCCGCTTCTGAGATTTCAGTTATGGAAGATGGATATGTTAGCAGCTGAACTTGAGGTGTTTTCCTAGCATTTAAAATGAGGAGGCTGAGGGCTTTCTCATAAATGAGAGGTAACTGTTGTTTTTCCCTCTGAGTAGGGGAAAAAAAAGATTGTAATCTTAATGCTAAGTGGTTTATAGCACCAGCAGATCTATAGCAAAGCAGGACTGTCCTAAAGAAAAAATTCCTCATTGGAAATATGTGTGGTAATGTGGCCTGTCCCATGCTAGGGAGCAAAGAGGGGGTCATCCTCCAGCTACCTTGAGCTGTTTCAGGTTGTTGGTGTGTGGGGTTTATGTAACTCCAGTTGTTTCTCCCTTCTTTCAGTTCAAACGGCTGCAAGGCAAACGAAATCGGGGGAGAGAAGAAATCAATTTTGTGGATATCAAAGGTGACGATCAGCTGAGTGGAGCCCAGCAGTGGTTGACCAAATCCTTAACAGAAGAGAAAACCATGAAATCATTCAGCAAGGTACAGGCAGGATGAGAGGAGTGCTGGCTGGGGTTTTGGAGACCTGTTCAGTTCCTGTTTCAACCACAGCTGGGGCTGTTCTAGACGCTCTGTAGCCACTGCTGTAGGGGGAACAGGGACCCTTGTCCTCTGTGTTGTGTAAGTAATTGTATGTAAGAGAACAGCAGGGCTTTCTCACAACACAGTGTGGGTGGTAAAGACCAGCCAGGAGCTGCTACGGCCTGAGGAAATTTGCCCACAACCTTAATGTGAAACAAATGCTCCTCGAGCTGGCTTTGTGCAGGCGCTTGTCTTGTTTTGCTGTCTGGGTCAGCATCTTTCTGGCTTTAACGGTTTATCTGATGTTGTTTTCTAGAAAAAAGGAGATCAGCCCACGGGACAGCAAAGGAGGAAACACCAGATCACATACCTGATCCATCAGGTGAGTAGCGTGGAAACCAACACAGACAGAACTGAGGGGGCCTGGTGGCATCGCCCCTTTGGCCCTCGTGTGTGCTTGTGTTTGGTTATGAGGCTCACTGCTTCCTGTCTAATTCCATGTGGCTGCAGTGTGGTTGGTAAGCAGCTGCTGGGGGCGACCCACAAAAGAAGCTGCGTTTCAGCATAAATGAAATGCCTGTGCATCTCAGTTAATTCAGGCCTCTGTCAAGATAATTGTGCTAGCTCCTGTAACGAGCCTTCTAGCTGAAGCACGCCGTAATCCCCGTCAGCTGGGGCAGAGGAGGGTAAAATACTGCTGACTCAGTTGAGCAGCAGCTCTGATGCTCAGCTCTGATGCTAATCTTGATTTCTGCAGGCAAAGGAAAGAGAACTGGAACTGAAAAACACGTGGTCTGAAAACAAGCTCAGTCGACGTCAGACTCAAGCCAAATACGGATTCTAACACCTCTGTCCCACGTTTTGGCTCTTGTCCCAGGTGACTTACTGTGTCAGACCTCTCCTGGCCTTCGGAGACCGGCTGGGCTGGCGTTGAGTGCTGTCTGCTTGGTGGGTGGGAGGATATTGCACTCCCCTGTCAGGAGAAAGGTTTCCTGTGAACCGTTCCTGAAACTCCACCTGTAATCCCCCCTCTTTAACAAACAATAATGTGGAAGGTTCAAATCAGGTCTGTTCCAGCCAACAACAGTCCCAGGGCAGCTGCAGGAGCTGTGCCTGGTGCAAGGCTGCTGTCCTGTAGGTGCAGGGCCGTGTGTTTGAAGCAGCCTCGTCACAAACCTGAGGCAGAGTCTCTCTAAACTTCCACGTCCCACTTTGCTCCTTCCTTGGACTCGCTGTACATCAAGAGTGTCATTTATCATTCTAAAGACACTTTCAAGAGCGATCCTGTTTCTTGTTTTCCTTTCAGTTGTTGTTTTAAATGAGACACGATCATGGCTGTTTAATTTTGGCTGAGTAAATCCCGTGCTCCTCTCACATGAACGGTGGATCTTTATGGTGGTTTTGGTGTGTGTGCATGTGGCCAAGTTACTGTTTTTCTCTTGGCGACACCAGCCTGTCCATGTCAAACCATGCTGAGGGGAAGCTCGTTTTTTTGTTTCAAAGGAGAAGCAAAGTGACAGAGCTTGGAACAGAAGTGAAAATACTGCAGTGTCGAGTGCAGAAAGCAACGAGCACAAGCTGCTGCTGAGATCCTTTGTGTGTACCTGATGGCTGTGTGTACACTGCTTCCCTTCTCCCCTTCCTCCTCCCTCTGATCCGAGGCCGACAGTGCTGTAACAATCTGATCTCCATGCTTATTGAACTGAGTATCCCAGTTTCCTGGGAGCAGGCACAATGAAAGCTGCCTACTGTACATTTATTTTTCAGCTTTTTAGCTTGTTTGTATGAATTTTGTTTCCTATAAAGGCATCACATCTGTTTTAGTGTTAACATTACCCTCTGGGCTGGGGAGAGGAGACAGTGTCCAGCCTTAACTTTTTAAAAATTAAATTGATTTAAGGTCTTAGGTCTAGGTGGTGTGACTGCAAATCATGTGCAACCTCACCAGCCCAACCCACGCATCGTCAGCCAAATCTCTGTGACCTCTCTTAGCTCATTGTTCACCACTGTGCAGTGCTGAAGGGAGCAGGGAGCTGGTCTGGTTCCTGAACTCACATTCCCAATGCTAAGGGTTGCATTTGCTGTAACTGCAGCTGAAACAGCTGATAGTGGTTACTCCATTTAGGAAAAAACTCCATGAGGTTGTTTTTCTCCCATTGCCTGTTAAAAAAAGGAGCCAAGAAAACAAACCCCAATGAAATAATTTGTTTCTTAGAATATTTAAAAGAAGAAATGTAACTTCTAGTTTAGTTTCCTGGATGTTTTAGTACTTTGCAGAGCCAAGTTTGAGTATCCGAATGACCAAAATAAAGTTACTGTTGGGTAATTTATTCATATCTTATATGTACAGTGAAATCCTCTGACAAGAGATTTGATAAAGGAATAAACTTTTAAATGAACCGAACCACAGCTGTTTGCAGTGTGAGGCACAGGGTGAGGATCGTGGGTTGGGTTCTGCTGTGCTGCCCAACCGCTGTTGGCGTCGTTGCTCTCTGCTGTGTGAGCAGTGAGGGTCATCAGGTGTCCTGGATGTGGGGCAGCAGCACCTGCAGGGCTTCTCCCCACTGCAGTTTGGTGGGTCTGAGCTCCTCTGGCTTCATTCTGCCAATCCCTCCCAGGGACTGAAGGCAGCGTTCAGATGCTCCTGTTTATTTTTGCCTTTTCAATATGTAATTGCTCATTTTTAACACTAGAGGGGACTTAGGAGGATGGCAATCAGTGCTGACTTTTGCTCTGCTTTTAGCCATTTATGAGCAACAACACGAAGTCTTGTGAAAAACGGAAGTGATTTTCTTAGAGGTAGAAGCATAAACCTCTGTTCTCCTTTTCAGTCCTCTTTTTGAAGCTCCAACACATCCAAATTTGGGTTTCTGGTTGCTCTCGCATGCTTTTCCCTTCTGTTGTGGCTGTGTGCGCCAGGGCCGATGAGAACCACGCTCAGTGTCACTGCACACTGGGGGCAGAGCGAGGAACTGGGGTTGTGCAGTGGGGCAGCGCTGGCTCCATGTCATCCTCATCTTGTCCTGGGGTTTGGTGCTGCTCCGTGCTTGGGGGCTGAGCAGGCAGGCAGAGCTCAAGGCACGGGTTGGCAGGACCAGGCTTGTTTGAGCAGCCAGCAAATGCTGCACGGATGGCACCAGCCCTGCCCGAAACCCATCTGGTTCTGCTCTAATGGCCTTTTCCTCCACCCTGTTGCTATTCATAGCAATCTCTTTCTGCGAAGATAAATTAAATCCGTTCTTCCTCATCCCCTTTGAACAGGGTTTGGGAAGCAGGCGGCGAGGAAAGGCGTGTGAATCCCAACGCAGAGCTGATGGATGCTGCTGGTATGCCTGGGACTGCCTCCAAGGTCCAGGGGTCTCCCTCTGCCCTGCAAGAGCAGGCAGACCTTGTGCCAGCAAGAGGCTGGGCACTGCCATGGCCCTATCTATGTGCCTTAGGGGTGGCCTCTAGAAACCTGCTCATAAATGTTCTCTGGAGCTGAGGCTTGCTTGGTGCTGCTCATCCTTGGGCTGTACACGGGGTCATCAAACTCCAGTGCTGAGTTCACGGGGGCCAGGGGAATCTGTGGGAAGGGAAACTGGTGAGATGGTGACTTGGTGCTGGGTGAGGGCTGGGCTGGAGCGCTCGGTCCTGCACCAGAGCTTGTGCCCTATGGCAGATGCATGGAAACGCACCTCCGGGGCCGGCCGGGGGGCTGCTCTCTGCACGGTGCCTGCAGTGGGAGTCGCTGGCAGCTGCCTTCTGTGGAAGCCCTGGCTGGAGAGGCTGCGGGACAACCGGCGGCGCAGAAATGTGGGGGCCAGCAGGGATCCAGGGCCCCGTGCCCTCTGGGGGGGTGGCTCCTGCTGGACTGTGGCCACCTCTGCATAGATGTTAGCCTGAGGGCTGGGGCTGGAGCCCCAGCCCATGGCATAGAAGGGAATGGGCTCCACAGGCAGGGCTGTGCCCTCGTGGGGCTCTGTGTAGGTGTGGAAGCACACGAGCTGCTGGTACTTGTCGTCAATCGCCTCAACAGGGTTGACTTCGAGGTGTGTCTGTGTGCAGGGGCTGTTGGCTTCTGCTCCTTCACTGCCGGTGTGGCTGCGTGGTCCCTGGGTGGCCGCTGAGGAGCTGACCTTGGCTGGGAGTGGCAGGGGGATGCTGGGGGCCTGGACAGGGAGGGAATGTGGGGGCAGTGTGGGGAAGGGGCTGATCCCATTGGACCAGCTGCATCCCCATCCCATCCCATGGACCAGCAGCATTCCTACCCCAGCTGCATCCCCACCCCAGCTGCATCCCCATGGATCACCAGCATCCCTACCCCAGCTGCATCCTCATGGACTGGCTGCATCCCTCCCCCATCAGCTCTCTTCCTTCCTCTTGCATGTGCTATGTCCAGGCTGCCCTGGAAAGCACCTCTGTGCCCCAGGCCCTGCCTTTACCTCCTCAGGGCCGCTCTCTGCTGCCTGCCCATCTCCTGGCACCCGCTCGGCCGTGGTGCTGTATGCTGGATGGTTTGCTGGTGCCTTGCAGGATGTGGAGCTGCTATCTGGGGTGTGCATCGCTCCACAGGCCTTGTCCTGCAAAGAGCAAAGGGTGAAAGGAAGGCAGTCACGAGGCCAGGACTGGCCCAGCTGTGATGTCAGGTGGTCCTCAGGGTAGAGGTGGCACTGAGGTGCCAACCCCAGTTGCGATGCTTTGATTTCTCTGGCCTGGGTTCCCTGATTTCCCTGGAGAAAGCAGCCCCAGTCAAGCAGGAAAGCTGCTGCTCCTCCCACGTCCTGCTGGAGCTAACGAAGCAGCTAATTGCCGCAATGAGAAGGCGTGCTTACCTGTCCCCGTGGCACGGTCAGCAGCTCACCGTAGGGTGGGATGGGAACGTGGGTGTAGTGCTGCAGCAGCTCGGCCAGCTCGGGATGGGCGCTGTGCTCACCCAGGATCGCATAGCGCCCATTGGGCAGCTGGTCCAGCACAAAGTGTCGGCAGCGCTCTCTGCCCCTGCAGGGGAGGACAGAGGGGTTGGTGGTGGCACAGCGTGGGGTTGATCACGTCCGTACCCCTGGGCTGGGCTCCCTCACCTGTAGGACAGCACGAAGCCCACCGTGCTCTCACTGAAGCGCACCAGGAAGCAGCCCAGCGGCTCATGCTGCAGCATCTGTTCCGTGTCCCTGCAGGAATGGATCCCGGGGCTTCACCCACCTGCGGGAGCAGCCCCTGGGTGTGCAGGACCACCCCTGGGACTCCTTGCTCACCTGCGACTGATGAAGCCGTGGAACCAGGCCGGCAGATTGCCTGTGGTCCCCAGCCGATGCGCTTGTGTCTGCTCAAACCACAGCTTGGTGCGTGCCCGCAGAGATGCTGCAACCTCTCCGGGCTGGGAGCAGCCCTGCAGCACGTGGCAGGGAGCGAGGGGCAGCTGGGGCTGGGGCTGGGGGCCCCCTGCTGCCCCCCGTCCCCTCCTGCCCCGTGCATCACACTGCTCCACACTCTGGGGCTGCAGCAGGGTCGTGCCGTGTCCTGGCTGGGTGCTGCCTGACTTGTTTCCAGCAACGCATTTGAAGGTGATGAAGAGGGGTTGGGTTTCATCCATGGAGCCACCTGTCCTCGGGTTGCAGAAAGAAGCGGGCTGAGGGTCCCAGCAGCCCCCCGTTCTGCTCCATAGGGTAACTGCTCCTCGCCCTGTTTCTTCCTGGTCACCCTCACGGCGCTGCTGGGAACCCGAAGCTCTGGGAAGAGCCAACCCTGTGTGTGTCAGCGGCTCTGCGTGCATGCAGGGCTCATCTGAGTCCCGCCAACACTCGGCCAAACAAAGTTAATCCTGAGCAGATGCTCGAGGGGGTGGAAGCGGCCACGCTGTGTCACCAGCTCTGAGTCACTGCGACCGGACCGAGCCCATCCAAACAAGTTCTGGTGGGCCGAGAGCACCAGACTGGGACCTTAACACAGCACTGAGGACCTGGGAGCTGCGTGCGCCCAGAATGGTCCCCCATCCAAAGAGGCACCAAAAGGAGCAGCGAAGGCCCACAAAAACCTCAGCAAGGAGCTGAGCACCAAGTCCTGCTCTCCACCCGCCTTTGTCCTCCACTGCCATCCATCATGGCAACAACCCCTCCTTGCCCCTGTTCCAGTCTTTGCTTCCCAACCTTTTTTGCTCCCACCTCAACACACGGACCCCCAGGACACCCCCTGCCCACTCCCAGCCCTCACCCCTACCTCCACCAGGACCGGGGGCCGTGGGGTGGGCAGCGCTGGTGCTGCGCTCAGTGCAGTGTTGGGCAGGAAGCGGCGAGCTGCACGCCGGGGCCACGTCACGGAACAACGGCGGGGGCTGCGGGTGGCACCGTGGGAGCATCTCCTTGCCTCTTTCCCTTCACCCTCAGCGTGTTCAGCTGCTGATGGCTGTAAAGCCGCGCAGGAGTTACCTGGGTGCACGGCGTGCAGCTGGTGCTTGCTGTGCCCACAAGGTGTGTTGCAGCTGGGGGTGCGGGGCTGGCTGGGCTCCCTTCTTCCCGCACCCACAAACCTCTTTGTCCCACCTGCACCCCTGTTTCTCACCCAGAGCCCAACCCGTAGCTGTGCTGGAGCCAGGCTGCAGCCCTGCGCTGGAGCTCTGCACACCTGTGGTGGGGACAGAGCACCCCCAGCCCCGCGGCGCGGTGACCCCCGGCTCTCTCCACCTTAAGAAACCTGTTCCTCCTCCCTGCCCTCACACCCTGCACCGTTTCCCCTCCGGGCAGCCGGGTTGCACTATTTCTATCGGTGGTCAGGCAGGTTTCCTGTTTGCAGCCCTGGCGCTCACGGCTGCGGACAGAGCAGCCACGGCCCCATCGCTGCTCCTCGAGGATGTGACCCTACAAGGCCTCTCCCAGCCCCTTTGCAGCTGTCCGGGCGCTGCCGGGCGGGGACAGCGTGGGGGGATTTCTCACGAGACCTTGGAAGCAGGCGAGCAGCTCTTGGCGTTTCCTGCTGTTTTTCCCTGAGCCGCTGCCCGGCGGATCCCAGGAATCGCAGCAGCTTCGAGGAAACCGGAGCGCAGCCGTGGCACGGAGCGGAGTGTGGCGCTGTCCCGCGAAGGGTCTTCATCCCCATCGCCGGGGCTGAAAGCAGAGGTGAGGGTGCTGGGCTGCACGGCGCAGCCCTGCGCAGGGGACAGCATCGCCTTGGGGACAACGGTGCCGTTGTCACCACGAAAGCTGCCTCCCCAGTGCCCCCACAGCTCTGTCACATGCTGGGGACGGTCACCAGGCTCCAGCCTACGTGGATCCGAGGCTGTGCAGTGCCTGGCGGGGTGCCCGCGCTGCCCGGGGGTGGCACGGGGCTGGCGCTGTGCGGAGCGGCCGTCCAGCGGGGCTGGCGGGGCTGGGAGCGAGCGGAGCCTGGAGGGGGGAAGGCTTGGGGTGGGGATGTGGGCTGGAGACAGCTCTGCTTGGCCGCCGATGGGCACAGCCGTGCACAAAGCCTCCAGCTCCGTGCTCCCTCGTTGTGCTCCTTTATCGAGGTGTTTTTTCCTGCTGGAGGGGGACGCTGCCTCTGGCACTGGGTGCTACTCAGCACTGTGCGCTCGGCCGCGCGCCCTGCCTCCGTTTCCTTCCTTGCTTGGGAGCTGCGCCATCGGTGTGGTGAGATTTGGAGGGGCTCTTCTTGGTCCCGCTGCCCCCCTCCCATCCCCTCTGTTTATCTTTGCAGCCATGGCCGAGGATGGCGGGGCTGCCTCCGACAGCCCCCAGGTGAGAGCAACGGGAGGAGTCCTGGGGGTGCAGACTGGGGGAGGAGGGGCAGGAGGCACCGGTGAACCCCCTGCAGCAGGAACCAGGGGACGTGGTGCCGCCCATGGGGGACTTTGCTTGGGTGCCCCCCATGGGGCTAAGCCAGGTCTGTGCACCCCTGCAGGCGGTCGCCCTGCATGCGCGCAGTGTGGAGGAGCTGTATGAGCTGCTGGAGACGCTGGGCAGGTGAGTGGGGTGGTGCGGAGGGTGACGCTGCAGGCCCTCCCCATCCCCACCCACGCCCTGGGCTCCCTTGCAGTGGGCACTTCGGAGTGGTGAAGCGGTGCCGGGAGCGCAGCACCGGCACTTTCTATGCTGCCAAATTTGTGAAGACGCGGCGGTGCCGGGGCAGCCGGCGGGGCCTGGAGAGGATGCAGGTGGAGCGGGAGGTGGCCATCCTGCGGGACCTGCAGCACCCCAACATCATGCAGCTGCACGACCTCTTCACATGCAGAGCTGAGATGGTGCTGGTGCTGGAGCTGTGAGCGGGGTCCCGGGGTTGGGTGGGGGGATACTGGTGTTGTGCTCCCCCCAGAGCTCCCCAGCATTGCCCTGCCCTGCAGGATGCGTGGTGGGGAACTCTTCGACTTCATTGCGGAGAAGGAGATGCTGTTGGAGGAGGAGGCTATCGAGTTCCTGGAGCAGATCCTGCTTGGGGTGCAGTACCTTCATGGGCGCCACATCGCCCACTTTGACCTCAAGGTGTCTGTGCAGGTCCCTGGCTGACCCAGAGCGACCCCCTCGCCCTATGGCTGCATCCTACCTGCGGGTGGTTCTGGGGTATTTTATTGTCCCTCACCCACCCCCATGCAGCCTGAGAACATCATGCTGCAGGAGAAGGATGTGCCCAAGCCCCAAATCAAGATCATCGACTTCGGCCTGGCCCAGAAGCTGGAGGATGGTGTCACCTTCAAGAGCCTCTGCGGGACCCCCCAGTACATCGGTATGGAGCTCCCAGCTGGGCTGGGGGGGCGGTGGGAGGGGGACCTGCATGATTGGGACGTATCGGGGTGCCCGTGTGCTGCTCCCACCTGACATGCCTCCCCCTGCTTTTTCTTTACCCCTAGCTCCCGAAGTGATCAACTACGAACCACTGAGCTCCGCCACCGACATGTGGTGAGGAGAGGGACAGGGGTCTCAGGGGGACCCACGGTGCCACTGTAGGGAGCCTCAGAGGTCAGTCCTGATCCCCACCCTCTGTCTTTCAGGAGCATCGGGGTTATCACTTACATCCTGTGAGTAGTGACGAGGGGAAAATGCAGCTGGGGGAAACTGAGGCGCGGGGGGCAGTGTGGCAGGCCCATCTCCGGTGCTCACAGTCCCTCGTGTCCCCGCAGGCTCAGCGGCTTCTCCCCCTTCCAGGGTGAGACAGATGCTGAGACCCTCTCCAACGTCCTGGAAGGCGCCTATGAGTTCGAGGAGCGCTACTTCAGTGACACCTCTGAGATGGCCAAGGACTTCATCCGACAGCTGTTGGTGAAGGAGCCTCAGTGAGTGCCATCCCTGTCTCTCTCCTGGTCCCTGGGAGTCACTCTCCCCATCCCTGGGGGTCCCCGGACCCCTGCCATCACAGTCCTCTCTGTTGCAGGGAGCGAATGACTGCATCTGAGTGCCTTGTGCACCCCTGGATTAAGGTGAGATAGAAGGGGGGAACGCGGCTGGGCTCCCCTGGCCGCCGTGTGCTGAGGGAGTGGGGAAGGGGTGCAGTGATGATGCCACAGCTTCGTCCCTCCAGCCCCTGAACAGGAAACAGGCAGCAAAGCGGTGCCGCTCCTCCATCAACATGAAAAACTTCCGCAAGTTCAACGCCCGGAGGAAGTGGAAGGTGAAAGGGAGGGATAAGGGCTGAGGGATGGGGACGGCAGGATGCAGGGTCCCCCCACTTTTGGCTGCTTGCGTGAAGCCATCGTGCTCCACCCCAGGGCTGGGTGCATTTGGGCAGGGGGCCGTGGTGGGATCTGTGCTGCAGTACAGGGGTGGTGGGAGTGGAGGGGGAGCTCCCCGCACAGACCCCTGCCCTGCTGCTCCCCCAGCTCTCCTACAACATGGTGTCTGCCTGCAACCGGCTGTGCCGCATGCGGCTGCTCTGCAGCCCCAGGACGGAGGGCGAGGAGCTGGTGAGATGCTGGGGGTGCGTAATGGATACTG
>JAPSGF010000136.1:271951-298261 GCA_035772895.1 Perdix hodgsoniae
GGGGGGCTGCGGGCGGCCCCGTGACAGCCGCTCCTGCGTGGCCTGCCGTCACTTCCACTTCAATGGGCACTGCCTGCCCTCCTGCCCGCCCCGCACCTACGAGTATGAGGGCTGGCGCTGCGTCACGGCCGAGTACTGCGCCAGCCTGCGCAAGGTCTCTGACAACCCACGCGACGCCTCCAAGTTCGTCATCCACCAGCAGCAGTGCCTCTCTGAGTGCCCTCCCGGCTACACCAGGAATGAAAGCAGGTGGGGACCCCCCGCCCCTGGGGGGTGGCAGTGGAGGGAAGGGGCTCCGTGCCTGGCTTACATCCCAGTCCCCGTCCCTGCAGCATCTTCTGCCACAAGTGTGAGGGGTTGTGCCCCAAAGCATGCAAGGTTGGCACCAAGACGGTGGACTCGACAAGGGCAGCGCAGGAGCTAGCGGGCTGCACTCTGGTGGAGGGCAACCTCATCCTCAACATCCGCCGGGGCTGTGAGTGCTGGGAGGGTGACACGGGGGGAATTTCCCCTGGAGGAAGAATTAATGGGTGGGGATCATTGGGGAGTGAGGGTGCCAAGTTGCAGCTCCATCGCCACACCACACTCATGCCCATGGGATGTCCACAGATAATCTGGCCTCAGAGCTGCAGAGCAGCCTGGGCCTCATCGAGACCATCACGGGCTTCCTGAAGATCAAGCACTCCTTCGCCCTTGTCTCCTTGTCCTTCTTCAAGAACCTCAAGCTGATCCGCGGAGACTCCATGGTGGACGGGTGAGGACAGGACGTGCTGAGGACACCTGGGTGTGGGGTGCCTGTGCCCATCACCTCCATCTGCCCCTTCCCCAGGAATTACACCCTGTACGTCCTGGACAATCAGAATCTGCAGCAGCTGTGGGACTGGAGCCACCACGTCCTCTCTATCCCTGTGGGAAAGATGTATTTTGCCTTCAACCCCAAGCTTTGCTTGGCTGAGATCTACCACATGGAGGAGGTGACGGGCACCAAGGGGCGGCAGAACAAGGCAGAGATCAACCCGCGCACCAACGGGGACCGGGCGTCCTGTGAGTGTAGGGATGGGGACGGGGGACCCGGTGGCACCGTGACTCTGAGCCCTTGCACCCCTCCACAGGCAAAACCCAAACCCTGCGCTTCATCTCCAACATCACCGAGTCCGACCGCATCTTCCTCAAGTGGGAGCGGTACCGGCCTCCTGAGTACCGAGACCTCCTCAGCTTCATTGTCTACTACAAGGAATCGTAAGTGATCCTCGTGTCCCCCAGCCTGCAGCATCCTCATGGCACGTCTGGGGCTGCTGGGCCCCAGGAGATGGCGAGGCTTGGGGTCTGCTGGGACCCCCAGCTGATGCCTGGGGGCCGGGTGGTTGCCAGACCTTTTCAGAACGTGTCGGAGTACGTGGGGCAGGATGCTTGCGGGGCACAGAGCTGGAATGTGCTGGACGTGGAGCTGCCACTCAGCAGTGAGCAGGAGCCAGGGGTGGCCCTGCTCAACCTGCGGCCGTGGACACAATATGCCATCTTCGTCCGTGCCATCACCCTCACCACCGCCGAGGAAGGGCGCAACTATGGGGCGCAGAGCGAGGTGGTCTACATCCGCACCATGCCAGCAGGTATGGGGTGCCGGGGGGCTTGGCGTGCCCACAGTGGCCTCAGGCTGGGGCTGACGTCCCCATGCCCACCCAGCCCCGACAGTGCCGCGGGACGTCATCTCCATGTCCAACTCCTCGTCCCACATCGTGGTGCGCTGGAAGCCACCCACGCAGCGCAATGGCAACATCACCTACTACCTGGTGCTGTGGCAGCAGCTGGCTGAGGACATGGAGCTCTACGTCAATGACTACTGCCACAAAGGTGTGGGAGGGCTACCAGGGATGATGCAAGGACGGGGACATCCCCATGTCCCTGTGGAGCTGGGATGGGGGTGGAGATGGAAATGCAGCGCTGCCCATCCCCACCTCCAGGCCTGAAGCTGCCCACCAGCAGTGCAGACACGCGCTTCAGCGACGGGGACGGCCCTGAAGTGGAGCAGGATGCAGAGGAGCGCTGCTGCCCCTGCCGCCCTGCTGACGGGCAGCTCCGCATGGAGGGCGAGGCTGAGTCCTTCCAGAAGAAGTTCGAGAACTTCCT
Source organism: Perdix hodgsoniae (assembly GCA_035772895.1). Taxonomy (NCBI): domain Eukaryota; kingdom Metazoa; phylum Chordata; class Aves; order Galliformes; family Phasianidae; genus Perdix; species Perdix hodgsoniae. Next base: position 274,079 of record JAPSGF010000136.1, read on the forward strand.
CCATAACTCCATCATCATCCCCAGGTGCCGGCGCTTTGGGGGTACCAGGGTCAGGGGGTCTCCGAACATTGCTCTGCCACAGGGAGGGTGTCCCTCGCCTTCTTTAACCCATTTCCTACTGTCTCAGGCCACCTTGGAAGGTGACATCCATCAACAAGTATCCGCAGCGGTGAGCTGGGAAGACCCCAAAGCTCTGAGGCTCTCCCTGCCCCATTGCATGCAAGTCCCCCCTGCGCCCTGACCCCAAACCTCCTGCCATCCCTGCAGGACCCCAAAGCGCCGCAGGGACCTGATGGCCGTCACATCCCCTACCAACGCCTCCTCGGTGGAGCCACCACCCCCAAGCCACACCAGAGCCGAACCCAAACACGACTTCCAGATCTTTGAGGACAAAGTGGTGCGGGACCGCGCGGTGCTGTCGCGGCTGCGGCACTTCACAGAGTACCGCATCGACATCCACGCATGCAACCACGCTGCGCACACCGTGGGCTGCAGCGCGGCCACTTTTGTCTTCGCCAGGACCATGCCTGAGTGTACGTCCAGGGGCAGAGGGGAGGGTGCTGGTGCTTTTGGGAGGGGATCAGCACTGGACTGGTAGAATTGCCAAGTCTTTAAGGTTGGAAAACTGCATTGAGATCAATTCCGACCATCAACACATCACCACCGCGCCCATTAACCACATCCTTCAGTGCCACATCTACACCTTTCTCCGCCCCCACCCTGTGCAGCCTGTTCCAATGCCTTATCACTCTTTCTGAGAACAGTTTTATCCTAATATCCGATCTGAACCTCCCCTGGTGCAATGTGAGGCCATCACCTCTCATCCTGAGCCCATCTATGTCCTGTCCAGTGCAAGCTGACAACATTCCTGGCAACGTGACCTGGGAGCCAGCCAGCAAGAACAGCGTGCTGCTGCGCTGGCAGGAGCCCCACAACCCCAATGGGCTCATCCTCAAGTATGAGATCAAGTACAGCCGTGAGAGTGAGGTGAGGACCCAGCTCAGCATCCCCCTCCCCAGGACTGGGATGTCCCCATTGCCACTACCCCTTCATCCCCAGGAGGTCACCACTGTTGTCTGCGTCTCCCGACACCGCTATGCTAAATATGGAGGCGTGCACCTGGCCCTGCTGCAGCCAGGGAATTACTCAGCCAAGGTCCGTGCCACATCTCTGGCCGGCAATGGCTCCTGGACGGGACTCGTCAAGTTCTACATCCTGGGGCCAGGTACCTGGTGGGGGCCAGCGGGGTTGGGGGGCTGCTGGGCTGGGAGCTGGGAGGCAGGGTACTGCTGGATGGGGCAGCAGGAGATTGGGGAGCACTGGTGGGATTGGGGATCAGGGAGTGCTCCTGGACCTGGACACCAGAAGATGAAATAATGCTGGTGAATCAGGAATTTGGGAGATTTGGGGATGCTGTGGGATGGGAGGAGCATAGGGCATGGAATGCTGCTACAAATGGTCCCACAACACCCTGCCCCACGGACACACACCCGGCAGCTGAGGAGGAGTCCGGCAGCTTCTACATCCTGCTCACTGTTACGCCTGTGGTCCTCATGGTGCTCATCTCTTGCCTCGCCGTCTTTGTCTTCTTCTACAATAAGAGGAGGTAGTGACCCCTCCAAACCCTAGGGCTGCACTCAGCTGAGCCGGGGATGGGGATGTGGCACCGCATCCCTGCCCCTCGTCCCCCTGTCCTTTGTCTCCCTCCCTTTTATCCCCCTGTCCTCTGTGCCATGCCCACCTCTCCATCCTCCCAGGAGCAATGATGGCTACCCCAGTGGGACGCTGTACGCCTCTGTCAACCCTGAGTACTTCAGTGCCTCGGACAGTATGTGGGGATGGGCAGGGGTCCCCCTGGGGTCTGCTGTCCCATTCCCCTGCTTGGGGATGGGGATGGTGGTGGTGATATTGATGATGGTGACGGTGACCCCCACCTGCAGTGTACATCCCTGATGAATGGGAAGTATCACGGGAGAAGATCACGGTGATCCGGGAGCTGGGGCAGGGCTCCTTCGGGATGGTGTACGAGGGGTTGGCACTGGGGCTGGTGGCCGAGGGTGAGGAAACCAAGGTGGCCCTGAAGACAGTCAACGAGCTGGCCACCATGCGGGAGCGCATCGAGTTCCTCAAGGAGGCCTCCGTCATGAAGGCTTTCAAGTGCCACCACGTGGTAGGTGGCAGCAGGGGGACATTCCTGGGGACGTGGGGCTGTGGCTGCCCACGTGCCGTTTCCATTTGCTCCCCAGGTCCGCCTGCTTGGCGTCGTGTCCCAGGGCCAGCCAGCCTTGGTCATCATGGAGCTGATGACACGTGGGGACCTGAAGAGCTACCTGCGCTCTCTCAGACCCGACGCCGAGGTGAGGGGCTGCCCAGGCGCCGTGGTGCCCTACAGAGGAGGGGGCACAGACCCTGTCCCCAAGGACGTCCCCCCAAAGCCTCCTCTCTGTGTGTGGTGCAGAACAACCCTGGGCTGCCGCCGCCCTCGCTCAAGGACATGATCCAGATGGCAGGCGAGATCGCCGATGGCATGGCCTACCTCAATGCCAAGAAGTTCGTGCACCGTGACCTCGCCGCGCGCAACTGCATGGTGTCTGAGGACTTCACTGTCAAGATTGGAGGTGGGCAGCCAGAGGTGGGTGGGCTTGGGATGCGTCCCCTCGTCCTGGTGCTCATGGCTCTGTATCTTCCTCCTCTTCCTTGTCTTCCTCCTCTTCATTCTCTTATTCTTCTTCCTCCTCTTCCTCCTTTTCCTCCTCTTCTTCCTCCTCCACCAGATTTTGGCATGACGCGGGACATCTACGAGACAGATTATTACCGCAAAGGGGGCAAGGGGCTGCTCCCTGTCCGCTGGATGTCCCCCGAGGCCCTCAAGGACGGCATCTTCAACACACAGTCTGATGTCTGGTGGGTGATGGGGCTGGGGAGAGCCACGTGGCTGAGCCCCCACCCGCCCCGGGCTGACCTGTGGGTGCTGCAGGTCTTTTGGGGTGGTGCTGTGGGAGATCACCACGCTGGCTGAGCAGCCCTACCAGGGCATGTCCAACGAGCAGGTCCTGCACTACGTCATGGACAACGGGGTCCTGGAGCGGCCGGAGAACTGCCCCGATCAACTGTGAGTGGGGGGATCTCTGGCAGGAACTGCTTGGGGTGGGCAATAAGCACCACCGTGGCCTCTGGTCTGCACGGAGCCCCTGCCTTTGAGGTGGCCGGGGGTGACTGGGGACCCCCATACCCACTGTGCACTCTTTGTCCCACAGCCACGAACTGATGTGTCTGTGCTGGCAGCAGAACCCTCGCCAGCGCCCATCCTTCATTCAGCTCCTGGAGAGCATCAAGGAGCACATGGCTCCCGCTTTCCGCACCCTCTCCTTCTTCTACAGCCCGGAGAACCGGCGGCGCGGCTCCAGCGAGCCCTCGGACGCCGAAACGGAGCCGCCCCCAGAGGAGGACGAGCCGCCCGCACCCCCTCTGCCCACCCGCAAGGGCCGAGGTCGGCTCCCCAACGGGACGGGCTGCCTGTAGCGGGGGCTGCCGCCCGCTGCGGACTCATCCCCCCGCCCCATCGCGGGGCCCTTCGCGTTATTTATTGCTTTTAAGGGAAGGGGGTGTGCTCTGGGGCAGCCACGGCACTGCCAACCCCTGCGTTGGGGAGAGGGTAGCAAAGGGGGGAGGGGGGGGAAGGGGGGAGGCTGCTCCGTTTTGCAGGTGGGGAAGCTGAGGCACGGCTCTGCCCTGCAGTCTCCCCACAGTCCTGACTGCGGGGCACCCCGTCGGGGGCCGCACCGGCTGCGCTGTCTGCCCACGGGGGGGCAGGGAGAATAAAGCAGGACGGAGCACGGCCGAGCGGTGCTTGCTCTGTGGCGGCACGGGGGGGGAGGGGTGGAGGTGGGGGGAGCGATGCTCGGGGCTTTCCACTGCCGTCCGCCGGTCCCATCTGCTTCCTGCGCATCCCGTTGCGGCTTTGCCCTGCGGTGCCTGAGCCGGGGGCGTTTCTGGGGAAAAAAACGTCAAAGCAGAGGAATTCGCGAGGCGGTGGCGGTCTGACGGGGGACTCAGACCGGGATGTCTGTCGATGGGGGTCTCTCAGATCTCTTTTCTCCCCATCCCAGTCTCCTGGTGCGCAGGGCTGAGCACCGGGGGAGGGATTCAGGCTGAGAATGTGCCAAACTCAGCGCACACGTGAGGAGTACTGCCATAACGCAGGGAGTGGGATGGGGGCAATGGGGGCAGATGGGGATCCACCAGCCATGCTCTGATCTCTCCTCACAAGAGGGTCCCAAGCAGGTGAGGCAGCTGCAGGCAGGGCCACTGCGCCAGCAACGTTCCTAATTCTGCATCCCGATGTACCGGGGGGGTTGAGGGGAGCTCAGTGCTGTGACATCTTGGGAGAGTGGGGGGAGAGCTGGGGAAGGGGCTGCTCCTGATGGCCCAGGGTGCGGGGAGGGGCAGCGGGAGGCGTCCCCCGCCCCTTGCAAATGGGGGCACGGGAGCTGCAGGAGCAGGGCGCGGGCGGGGATGGTGCGGGCATTGCGGGCACAGCGCGAGCAGAGTGCGGGCAGGGTGCAGAGTGCGAGCACTGCATGCAGGGCGCGGGCAGAGTGCGGGCAGGGCCCCGCTTCTCCCACCCCACCTGAGCTCCGAGCTCCCATCCCATCCCATCCCGCACCCTCCCGGTGCCGCCGCGCGGTGCGGAGCTGCGGGCAGGGTCGGGGCGGGGGAGCCGCTGGCCCCTCCCCAGGAGGCCGGACCGGGCGCCGCTTTTAACCCGCCGGTCCCTCACGGTGCCACTTTCGTGGGCTCCGGTGCGGCGACGAAGTGCGAGGGCGGCGGTCCCGGAGCGGCCCCGGGTCGCGATGCTGCCCGCCTGGCTCCGGCTGTGCCTGGCTGCGCTGCTGCTGCCCCCGGGAGCCGCCGCTTCGCCCCCCTGCCCCGAGCAATGCCGCTGCCCCGAGAACCACATCCTGCTCTGCCGGGAGCCCCGCACCGTCAGCAGCCTCAGCGCCCTGCTGCTGGGCACCCACCGCCCCACCGACGTGTGAGTGGGGAAGGGCAGAGGGACAGCGATGAGATGGGGACTTGGGGATGGGTCATACGATGATGAGAGGGAGTGGGGATTGGGGATGAGGAAGGGGATCAGTGATGGAGATGAGGTCTGGGGATGAGGAAAGGGATAAGGACGGGACAGGGTAGTGAGGCCAGGACAGGCTGATGAGGATGGAGACGAGGAAGCAGATGGCAGCGGGGTCAGGGCATTTGGACCAGGACACAGCGGTGGGGCTGGAGGACGTACATCGTGGCGGCACTGGGATGGTGCTGGGGCACTGATGGGTGCTGGGGCACTGATGGGGACCAGGGCTGTCTGGAGGGGGGTTGTTGGGGTGCAAAGGTGGAAGGAATCCCTGCTGTGGACTCACAGGGAGTGAGGGAAGGATTCGGGGCAATTCTTTGCCCCCTCCCATGATGTCCCAGTAGGGCTGGAGTGCAGCAGGGTCCACAGACAGGGAGCGCCCATGCTGCAGTGGGCAGCGATGGGAGCAGGAGGAGCCTGGACCCTTTGTCCCCACCGTGATGATGCTGTCCAGCTAGCCCGAGACTTGCGGGTTGGGAACCTGAGGGGGAATTGAGCCCCTGTCCCTCCGGATCTGAGAGGGATGATTCTCCAGCATGGGGAGAGCACAATCATGCTGGTACTCAGCTGGGGTGCAGGAGGGGTTTGGGCACCCACACTGCCAGGGTCGGGGCGTCTCTCTTCCATTCCCCCTCTGCTGTGTGCTGGGATGAGGAGGGAGCAGGGGTGAGTGGTGACCGTTTGGGTGCCATCAGGGTGTCTGGGCTTCTGGGTCCTCACCCTGCTGCACTGCTGCATTGGGTGGCTGCCGCCCACCTCCCTGCCTCAGTTTCTCCATGTGCTGGGAGACACTGAGCTGCGGGCGCTGCCAGCTCTTTGTTCACTGCCTGACAGGGTGGGGTGGATGGGATCCCCCAAGAGACCATCTGCCATTCCTCTGTTGTGTCTCCCTCATCCCCTTTGTGGCCTGGGGGGTGGGGGTAGGTGGAAAACCCCACACTGGCTCCCAAAGGGGCTTTCCTTAGGAAAAGAAGCAGTGGGGGAACAGTCTGCTTCTCAGTGCCACCGTCGCATTACAGGGCACCGTGGGTGCAGGGAGAAGCGAGGACACATAGAGGGGTTTTGGGGGAGTAGGGCTGAGGCTGAGCCAACTCGCTCTCTGGGTGGGACTGTGGGTTCTGAGAGGGAGCTCAGCTCTGGCCCCAGAGTGCCAGCTCAGCCCAGGGCAAACCGAGGCCCAGAGGAGCAGCTTGGCTCTGTCCCTATCCCCATCCTAGGGCTGCTGCCCCTGCTCTGGCAGTGGTGATCCCAGAATGGGGGCCTGACCCCCACCTGCTGCCCTGTTGCTTTCCAGCATCATCGAGAACCAACCACTGCTGACATCTCTGACCCAGAATGACACCAGAACGCTGTGGGACCTCAGGAACCTGTGAGCCCCCTGGGGTGGGATGGGGAGGACGGGGACAGGGTTCCCACTGCACGTGCTTAGCCCTTGCCTCCCCCAGCACCATCTCCAACTCGGGGCTGCAGCACGTATCTGACGATGCTTTCCAGGACACCCACAGGCTGAGCCATGTGTGAGTACCCCCCTTCTAGGGCTCGGGTCCCCATCCCCATGCATGTCAACCCCCTCAGGGCACTCATCCCCACGCAGGGTGGCTTTTGTCCCTGCACTCTGGGAGGATCGATGCTGTCCCACTGCCTGGAAGCAAAACTCGATCCAGAGGGACTGCGTGGGGTTGTGCTGCTGAATGTGAAACCATTGATCGGGGCTGGAGCCCCCCGGGAACTCTGTGCAGTGCAGCCCCGTGCAGGAGGGGATGCTGGAGAGTGGGGGGAGGGGGGAACCTACCCCAGAAATGATGGAGATCCTTGGAAGGGGCACCCAAAGGCTGGGCTGGAAGCCAGCCTGGTGCATGTGCTTCTGCTTGGTCATGGCGTGGCAGCTCTGTTCCCAGCATATGAGAGATCCCTGTGTGTGAGGGTGATGCAGGATGAGGGGACTTGGGAAGAGAGGCTGAGGGGGTCTGTGCTTGCAGGAATCTCTCCTTCAATGCGTTGACCAGCCTCTCCTGGAAAACCTTCCAGCATCTGCCCCTGCAGGAGCTGTGAGTGCCGTGGGGAGGGGGCAGGGCACGGGGCATGGCTGGGTGCAGCTCTGGGGGAGGATGTGGAAGCAGGGACAGGGCTGGGGGTACACCCGTGGCTGTGGCAGCACTGACCCAGCTGCAGATACGCAGCTCCGACAGCCCCAGGTGTGCGCAGCAGAGATGGGAACAGGGACAGGGATAGGGGCAGCACAGCGCATATAGAGCTGCATCTGCGCAGCAAACTGCCCCGGGTGCAGCCATCCATCCTGTGCACCCCAGGCTTGATGCAGCCGGGGATGCACTGCATGCAGCTCGTATCCTCTGCCCGTCTCAGCATCCTGGAGGGAAACCCCTTCAATTGCTCCTGTGGGATCCGCTGGCTGCAGCTGTGGCAGAACGGGAGCCATGCTGAGCTGGGCAACCAGTCGCTGGTCTGCTGGGAGGGCAGCGCGCTCGTGGCCCTGGGCAGCCACCTCCTGAATGGCTGTGGTAGGTGGCACAGGGGGATCCGAACCCAACCTTGAGCCCATCGTGGGTGAGGACAGCATGGGGACAGCTCATCTCTCCGGCAGAGCCCCCCACCGCCCGCATTGAGCACCCCGATGTGGTGCTGCGCCAAGGGGACAGCATCAACCTCACCTGCCACATCTGGGGCGAGCCACCGGCCACCGGGGAGTGGGTGCTCCCTGACATGGGATCAGAGCCGTCTGTCACCAAGGCAAGGCTTGGGGCATGGCGGGGACCTTCCAGGCACACCGTCCCCCTGCAGCATCCCCTGAGTGCAGGATGTGCTCACCCCATCCCGGTGCTCCCCGCAGCTCTCGGAGTGGGAGCTTGTCCTGGAGATCAACAACGTCTCCTCCAGCCTCAACCACAAGGACCTCACATGCCGGGCAGAGAATGAGGCAGGGCTGGCGGAGGACAGCGTGATGCTGAATGTCACCTGTAAGCTACCCAGGGGATGCGGTGATGGTGGTGGGGAGGTGGGGTGAGCTTTGGGGTGGCATGTTTGGGGACGCCTGTTTGGAGACACAGGCAGCTCTGTCCCCACAGTCCCGCCGGTGATCCTGCTCCTGCATGAGGCCATCTCGCAGCACTTCTGGTGCATCCCCTTTTCAGTGGACAGCAACCCAGCGCCCAGCATCCTTTGGTTCTTCAATGGCTCGGCGCTGCCTGAGGGGCCCTACATCCACACGCGCATTGTGGAGTATGAGCTCAACTCCACCGTACTGCACGGCTGCCTCCAGCTGAATCGCCCCACGCATGTCAACAATGGCAACTACACCCTCATGGTGCAGAACCCCCTGGGCAGCGCCACCCGCAGCATCCAGGGCCGCTTCATGGACAACCCCTTCAGCTTCAGCCCCGAGGACCCCATCCCCGGTGCGTCACAGTGGGGCTGAAGGAGATGCGCTGCCCCAGTCCTGACACTGGGGCACCAAACCCCGCTGTTCCCACCTTGCCCAGGGGTTCTGTGCCCCCACATGCCTTGGTTTCCCGAGGAGTGGGAAGGAAACACGGGACTCTTTCATGGGGGGAGGTGGTTAATGTGTGCTCTTTCCTTTTTCCATGCTGCATAGTGTCCATATCTCCGCTGGGTGAGTGCTGCTCCCCCTGCTCCAACCCCCCTAGCTATGGTGACTGGGGCTAGCCCCGCAATGAGGATGCAGCGATCGTGCAGGAGTGAGGATGTGCCCCCACCCCACACTCACCCTGTGCCCTCTCCCCACACAGGTACCAGGAACAGCTCTCTGGAGGGCCCCGTGGAGACAGCGGATGAGCACACATTTGGGGTGAGGGCTTGGCTGGAATGGGGTGCTCTGTGATTTGGGGCAGGGGGCACACGGACACCTGTGGGAAAGCAAAGCAGTCCTTAAAGTGAAGGCAAATTGGAGGCAAGGTGAGGTGGGATGGGACAGGATGAAGGCAGCCTCCTGCCCTCCCCTGTGCCTCAGTTTCCCCAGTAGATTTGTGACCACCTCTGCTGCCAGGGCTGGGAGAAGGGTGCTGTCCTTGGCTTTGCAGCAGGACCCCGGCCCCATCCCCACCATTTCTTCTTTCCCCAGGTCTCCGTGGCCGTGGCTTTGGCTGTCTTTGCCTCCGTCTTCCTCTCCGTCGTTCTCATTGTGCTCAACAAGTGCGGGCGCCGCTCCAAGTTCGGCATTAACCGTGAGTCCCCTCTTCCTGCGCTGGGTGGGGGCACAGCCATGGGGCAATGGTCCCCACGGGTCCCCATTGCCTGGCACCCCCTGGGGCACTGGGTGGCGGTGGGGCCCCGCCGAGGCCAGGCAGTGCGGGCAGCAGCTGCTAATTCACTCCTGGAATGGATTCAGCCTGCAAATGGGTTTGATCGCGCTGGCTTCCCTTGAGGCTGGGGGGGGGATGCTCGGCAGCACCTGGCACTGCTGCACAAAACACCCCTCACCGCTCTGCCGTGGTCCTGTCCGTGTTGCCCCTGTCCCTGCAGGCTCAGCTGTGCTGGCCCAGGAGGATGACCTGGCCATGTCGCTGCACTTCATGAACCTGGGCAGCAGCCCTATGTCCTCCACAGAGAGCAAGCTGGATGGGCTGAAGAGCAACTTCATCGAAAACCCACAGTATTTCTGCAACGCCTGTAAGGCTGGGGGGCCCCAGCACCACCCACTGCTCCCCGGTGTCCTCCTGGGGTGCAGGCTCGGGGTTGATGGGTGCGGGTCCCCCAGGTGTGCACCATGTGCAGCGCCGTGACATCGTGCTCAAGTGGGAGCTGGGTGAGGGCGCCTTTGGGAAAGTCTTCCTGGCCGAGTGTTCCCACCTCCTCCCGGAGCAGGAGAAGACGTTGGTGGCTGTGAAGGTGAGGGGTTGGGGATGGGGGTCCCGGGGTGGTCGGTGCCAGGTTGACGCCATGTGCCTGCAGGCGCTGAAGGAGGTGACGGAGAGCGCGCGGCTCGACTTCCAGCGGGAAGCGGAGCTGCTGACGGTGCTGCAGCACGAGCACATCGTCAAGTTCTATGGCGTGTGCACCGAGGGTGAGCCCCTCATCATGGTCTTCGAGTACATGAAGCACGGAGATCTCAACCGCTTCCTCAGGTGGGCCCAGCCCCGCGCCCCCTCCCCGCTCCATCAGCGTGGCTCAGACAGCCGCTCTGCGCTCGCTGCTAATGCAGCCCTCCTTGCAATATTGATTAGATTAGCTGTCTGAGAGGCTTAAATAGAGAGAGATTGGCCATCAGCTGGAATAAGCAGAGACTTTTCGATTGGCCCCCCAGGTATTGCTGATAGACGGGGGGGCTGCCAGAGGCATCGCTTTAGTGGCCACGCGATGAGCTCTGAGACGTGGCTTTTATGATTATTGTTATGGGACTTGGCATTAATGGTTCTGCCGAGCAGAGCCCCCCGCTCCTGGCTTGGCCTCCCCAGCCCGGCTGTCAGCAGCACTGGGCATCAAAGCAGTGTGCAGCCCCCAGCCTGCTCACACCCTGGCTCTGTGCATGCCTGCTGCTTTCACACCTCCTGGCGCCCAGTGATGCACAGCCCTCCCAGCTCAGCGCCGCTGATGCGTGCACAGCATTCCCGGCATGTGCATGCATGGAATTCCTTGCTGTGGATGCTCCCATGTGCGCACTAGCCCTGTTTGCATGCACGTGTGTGTGCACGCATGCTTCTTCTGCATGTGTGCACTCTTATGCCTGGTTTCCCCTGCATGCATGCACGCACGCACAGGTTGGTGTCCGTTCAGCCTGAATGCACACAGGTGCACGGCTTTCCTTGGCATGGCTGCACACTTTCCCAGCATGCACACAGCCTTCTCTATCCTGGCCATAGACACGTATGCACACACGTGTAAGCCTTCCTGTGGGCAGGCACACACACATGCACTCCCTTCCCCACCATGTGTGCACACACACGTACTGCACTCTGCATGGCTGCACACATGCATGTACTTTCCCCGCATGCACGCACAGCATTTCCCAGCACATGTGCAAACACGCTTCCAGACACAAATACGCACACCTGCACGCCTTTTCCCTGCACACACACACACACACTGAGCACCCTCTGTCCTGCCAGATCCCATGGGCCGGATGCCAAGATCCTGGACCAAGGGCAAGGGCAGCCGTGTGGGCAGCTGACACTGAGCCACATGCTGCAAATCGCCACGCAGATCGCCTCAGGGATGGTCTACCTGGCATCCCTGCACTTCGTGCACCGCGACCTGGCCACCCGCAACTGCCTGGTGGGCCACGACCTGGTGGTGAAGATTGGGGACTTTGGCATGTCCCGTGATATCTACAGCACCGACTACTACCGGGTGAGCTCCTGCCTCAAATTTCCATCTCATCTGCTGCCCCTTCCACGGCCCCATCCATATTTAATGGTGCTGCTGAGCACTCAGTGGGGGTTTGGGAAGGGGAGGGCTGGGGGGGGGGGGTCCACGCTGACTGTTCTGCTCTGTGTGCTCTGCAGGTGGGCGGTCGGACCATGCTGCCCATCCGCTGGATGCCCCCCGAGAGCATCCTGTACCGCAAGTTCACCACGGAGAGTGACATCTGGAGCTTTGGCGTGGTGCTGTGGGAGATCTTCACCTACGGGAAGCAGCCCTGGTACCAGCTCTCCAACACTGAGGTGGGCTCAACATGGGGTCTGCACATGGGGCTGAGCATGGAGCTGGGCTTGGCACCGCATCCACGTGAGGGATGGGGGAAAGCGAGGGACCCCTCGCACTGTGGGGTCTGGATGGGGGCTGTGGGCTCCATGTCCCCCTGCTCCCACAGGCCATCGAGTGCATCACGCAGGGCCGGGAGCTGGAGCGGCCCCGCACGTGTCCCTCCGAGGTGTATGACATCATGCAGAGCTGCTGGCAGCGGGAGCCACAGCAGCGCCAGCGCATCCAGGACATCCACAGCCGCCTGCAGGCCCTGGTCAAGACTCCTCCCATCTACCTGGACATCCTGGGCTGAGAGGGAACCCCATCACCCCCAGGCCGGCCGGAGCGCTCCGGCGCTGCTCCCTCTGTCCCCACACCCCGGACAGATGCCCTGATGCTGGAGGGGGCTTAAACTCTGTTTGTCACAGCGAGCCCCCGGGGGGGCTGCAGGGTTGGAGCTGTGCCCGCGGGGGGCTGTGGCTGTGGCATTTCCCCACTGTGGGTTTGCCCATAGAGCGACACAACCAGGACCCCCAGGGACCCCCAGCCCCACGGGGGGCACTTGGCTGCTCATGTCATGGCTGCTCCATCCCTCCCCATCCCAGCGCCTGGCCCGGTGGATGCCCTGCGTGCTCTCCCAGTCTGCGGTGATCCTGGTCGGTAATAAAAGTGTCTACTTCTCTGCTGAGCTGCCAGCTGGCTGCCCGTGGAGTGTCTGCTGGGTGCCAGGGAGAGGGAGGTGCTCTGGGGAGAAAGTCTGCTTCCTGGGATGGGGAAAGGGAAGGGGAAGGGGAGCAGAGGGGATGTGGTAGCATGGGGATGGCTTGTCCCCATTCCATGGCATTGAGTTAGGTGTGGGTTGGTGGTGCTGACGGGTGGGTTTGGGTTAGGAGAGGAGTGAGGATGTGCAAAGCCAAGGTGCAGGTGAGGGAGATGTCGTCCCCAGCCCAGAGAGGGACATGGAGACACTTTAGGGACCCTCCAGCTGACCCGGGGTCAGCACAGCAGGTGAATCCCTGTGTTAGAGGTGTGGGGTGGGGACCTTTGAGCACAAAGGGACGAAGAAGCCAAACCCCCAAACAAAGGGCAAAGCCCTCCCTTCCCCACGCGCTGTCACCGGAGCCATGGGGTTATCAAATGCCCTGTAGCGTCCACTTAATCATCCTTCCCAGGGCTCTCCGGCCGCCTTGGTAATGTTTGAGACCTGGATCTGACTGTAATGGAGCAGAATTGATTTCATCTGGCTAATTAGGCAGTGCAGGCTGGGCCCTGGCAGCTCCTTTGTTACCCACTGTGACCTGAGATAAGGAGAGGGAAGAGGAGACCTGGGGAAACTGAGGCACGGTGCATTGCCACGCCATGGAGCAGCACGGTGCCACGGTGCGTTGCTGTGGTGCTGCACTGTGCCGGATGGCTGGGGCTGCATGCAGCACAGCGGGAGCAGTAGGAAACCAGAGCCATCCTCAGTGTCCCTGGCAGGTAACTCAGCCCTTGCAATCCCCTCCCTGCAGGGGGCACAGCTCTGGCTGCCAGCCCCGGGGTGGGACGTGGTGGCCAACAAAATGGGTGGCTCCCAATGCCAGCCCTGAGCCAATGGGGAAACCGAGGCAGCGAGCCTTGGGGCTGCCATGCAGGTGTGCAAATAGCTGCCGTGCAGTGGGGCTGTGGTTCCTGCCCCCTTGCTCAGCCCCAGAGCTCTGCTGGGACCTGGGGGGGGGGGGGGGGAGTGAAGGGGTGCCCCACATGCAGCCCTTATTCATGAGGTGGTGGCACTGCCCCCACTTATGCATGACCAGAGGAGAGTGCCCTCCTTCCTTGGGGTTCTCTAATCTCTGCCTGCGCTGATTTATGGGCTTTTCCCTCTTATCTAATTTGAGGAAGGAACAAGATTACAACTGTGAGCTTTTCCAGTGCTGCACTGCAAATTGCCTCTTCGGTCAATACTGCTCCCGCAGAGGGGAAGCAGCGGCCACGCGCTGTCCAAGCAAAGGAAAAAGACCAAAGTGCCCCAAAAAGGACCCGAGCATGGCGATACGAGAGCACCACATGCATGGGGGGGGGAACCTGGTGTGGGTTTCCCTGCGGCTGTGCCTCGGTTTCCCTGTGGGGCAGGGAGGGAAGGGTTAAGCCCCGCTCCCAGAAATGTGCAGCTCTGATTGATTTATCCCCACCCCACAGTTTCTCCATTTCAGCTGCTCCAGGGGGAGCGGTAATGGACTCTGGCAATGAGGTAATTAACGGCTCTGCTCCTTGGGAAAGTTCCTTTCTTAGCAGCACAGCAGCCGAGCGGGGGACAGGGCCCTGCCAGGGTCCCAGACCTCATCCTGTACCCAGCGGGGCTGCAAAGGGATTTTTCATGGTGCAGCCTCATCCTGCCTGGATCCAGGGTTTCTCTGATGCTGCCCATATCGCTGGCTCTGCTGCCACCTCAGATGGAGCTGTGGCCCCAGGGATGCCCCTGTGGGACACCCCGCAGGGATGGGGCAGGAGGAGGCCCTGGGGCTGCTTCGTTATTGGGACTGTGTATGGGATTGCCCAGTTTGGGGTTTCCCACTTTAGGGAGGACCATATGGTGGTGGTGACAGATGTGGGGCTGCAGCTGCATCCCGGCGCCGTGGGTCCTGGGGCGGATGAGCACCGACCGGACCTTGTGTGTCTCCTAAGTGCACTTGTGGGCCCAGTTCCCCCCGGCCTGGAGGTCTCGGGGGGGCTGCAGAGGCATCTCAACGCTAATGAGGCACAGCTGAAGTGCTGTGAAGTGTCCCAGAGCAGCATTTCCCGGTGACCACAGGGATGCCTTATTTAAGAGCAGCAGAGGGGGGTCAGTTCTGCCCAGTTCCCAGCTCCGGTGTCCCCATCCTGGAACCATTGTCTCCAACTTGTAACCCTTGTGTCCTCGTCCTCAATGGCTCCAGGCAGAGCCATTTGGGGCATCCCCTATGGCTGCGGGTGGGCTGCATTCTAATGGAGCCCAAGTGGGCAGGGGGGGGAGCGGCAAAGCAACGCTGGGATGTGAAAATCGTTCTGAGTGATTAGAGCTATTACTGTAACGAGGAGAGGCAATTAATGGCGCCTTGACATCAGTTGAGGCCAGCTAATGTACGTGCTTGCTGGGAGAGGGGAGAGGCTGGGTATGGGGAGGGGGCAATGCGTGGGGCTGAGTGTGGGGACCCCAGCACAGAGCTGCTGTGTGGGGATGCGCGGGGAGCCCGGGATACAGGGAGATATGGGCACGGAGCATGGGATGTGGGGGTGGGGGGGAAGGGGGTTTGTGTGATGGGGTATCCCGTGATGTAGGGATGACGTGTGGCTGGGACGCAGATGCGTGTGCTGGGATGTGCAGGGATGTAGCATGGCTAGAAGAGCCGAAATTTGGGATGGCACGTGCCCAAGAAGGGGAAATGTGTGCGTGGGGTGCAGGGGTAGCACACGGCTTGGGAACCCAGACCGTGAGGGCGATGCACAGCCTGCATCCCGAGGTGATGCAAACTGAGGATGCCAGCACGACGTGTGCCTGCGCTGCAGGGCTGAGGCATTGCCGGGAATAGCAGGGCGTGGGGATGATGTTTGGCGGGGATCCTGGGCTGCAAAGATGCTGCAGCGCGGGGACGCTGCGTGGCCGGGATGCGGGGATGGGAGCACGACGTGCGCCGGAACCGCGACAGCGCCGCTCTGCTCTCAGCCCGGCTCTGCTCGCAGCCGCCACCAGATGCTGCTGTTCGGCCGGGGGACGCCCGCTACCCGCAGCCCCCGGAGCTCGGCCCGACCCGACCGCACCGCGGGGGTCGCCCGGGGCCGTCCGGGATGCGGAGCCGCTCCCGCACCGCTCCTCAAAGCCGCCGGGATCGGACCAACACGGGGTGTCCCGACGGGGCCGCCCCACCCCGCTTCGGGCCCCGGCGATGTTTTTGTTCCAAACCTGTTGGTTTCTGGCCAGCAAAGTTTAAAAAAAAAAAAAAAAAAATTTTTTTTTTCCTTCTTTTTTTTTTTTCTCCCCCTTTTCCGTCGTTGTCTCTGAGTCCAAACTTCCTGACAGCAGCTCCGGGCCCTCCCTCTGCTTCCGACGGCCGCGCTGAGCCTCCACCACGCACAGCTCGGGCAGCAGCGGCCCCGTCCCGTCCTATTCGGTCCTGTCCCGGCCCGGCCCGGCCAGGTGAGGGTCCTGGTGAGCGCGGTCCCGGGGTTGGAGTCCCATTGGGGTGGCCAAGGGGGGTCCCGGTCCTGCCCGGGGGGCTCTGGGGTGCCCTAGGGACGGCGTGGGAATGGTAGGGGGAGCGTGGGGTGGAGCGGTGACACTGCGGTGAGCCCAGAGCTGACACTGACACAAAGTGGACCCCATCCCCATCCCTGTCCCCATTCTTGTCCCCATCCCTGTCCCTGTCCCCGCAGTGTCCCCACGATGCTCACAGCCCCGAAGGAAACACATCAGCCCGCGGTGTAGGAAGCACCAGGGCAGAGATGGCAGCTGCGAGGCCCTTCCTGGGCTCTGTGTCTCTGGTGGGGACACTGCAGGAGCCACATCTCAACCCTCAGCCCCATCTTCCCACGCTGCACAGTGTGGGGCTGCAGATCCCAGTGCCTGCGGGCGATGCTCTCCGACCTGTGTCACACTGGGAGGAAAAAGACAAGGAGCTGGATTGGGGGGGAGGTGAGGGGTGAGGATAATCGTCCCCAACCTTTGGGGATTTCCCTTCCCTTCCTCCGGCCTGGTTCAAAGCAGGAGGATTTGGTCATTGGGATGCAGCCACCCCATGGTGAGGTGATGTCGGGCTGGGGCACATCAGTGCCACCCTGTCCCTGTGCCCAGATGGGATTGGAGCTCCCAAGGATGGCGACACACCATTTCCTACTCTGGAGAGGCTCTTGGGGAGCCTGTGGGGCAGCATAGGAGCAGCTCATGGAGGTCTCTGTGGTGCCCCCAGGACAATGCTGGGTATCCTGGCCCCCACATCCCAATTAGCACCAGATGGGGCCGTGTTTTGATGACTCCTCGCTTTTCCTGCCAGCATCTCCGAACGGTTCCTGTTGTTCTCAGCAGCTCTGGGGCCCTGCCTCCCTCCTGCCCCCCCAACAAGCGTGGGTTTGCTGGAGTGGGGATGGGGCCGTGGGGAGGGCGCAGGGGTCCCGAACTGGGGAGGAGAGCTGCAGGGCGGGAGGCTCGGAAGCGGGCGAGCAATTACTCACCCTGGAAACGGCCGCTGGGACCTGAAGGGAAATGGGGGAAATTCTCTGACTAAACGCTTTTTCCAGCAGAAAAATGGCGCTGCTTTGGGACAAGGAAGGGCTGCTCTGGGGGGGGTCACCTCTCACCTCTCGCCGTGCTGTTGTATGGAGGCAGAGCAGCCCTATGGGGAGGGGGAAGAAGAGGAGGAGGAGAAGGGTGGCATCAGGGATGGCACCTCGGGGTGTCCCCAGGCATTGAGGAAATGGCCGTGAATCCATGAATCCAGCTGTGAGGGGCAGGAAACCTCTGCTTCCTCCTGCAGCACATGTGTGCATAGCGGAGCGCTGCAGCCATCCCCCAAAAACACGGTGCCGTGTGCTCGGGACACACTGTGCCGCTCAGGGATGCTGGGATGGGGTCCTGGTGCCAAATGGGAACAGCTCACGGGTCCCCGCCATTCTCTCCTGCTGGGTCTTGCAGAAGCCCCGCTGCACCCCAAAATGCTGCAGTGCGTGGCCCTGTTTGGAGCTGGCTGTGCTCCCAGCGCCCGTCCTGCGCTCGGTTGAGCAAGAGCCTGGCGGATCCAGGAAACGCAGCGGCAAATAAATACTAGAAGCGTTGAAACGGGGCCATGCAGGGAGGCTGCCAGGGCTTGGGGGTTAACTCCTTCCCATCCCCACGTCCCTGAGATGGGACTGCAGATCCGAGGGCAGGGAGACGTCAGGATGCATCCCTGCTGTCCCCCAGTGCCCCATGTTCAGTCCTTGGGGCAGCTCAGCTTGGCGGCCCCAGTGCAAACTGGTGTCAACGAATGCCCTGCATCCAGCCTTGGGGATGGGTCAGCCTGGTGTCCCCAGCCTCCCCTGTGCCCTCAGTGCCCCCATATCCATCCTCAGGGACAGGTCACCCCGGTGCCACGCGGTGCCCCAGTCTGGGGGCTGCCCCCAGCGCTGTGGGAGAAGAGCCATCCCCGGGATGGGGTCCTTGGAGCCTGCCTCAGGAGCAGCTGTACGGTAGGGCTGAGTGATACCCAGGCAGGGGGATGTGCAGCGCTGTGGGGCAGGACGGGCACAGCTTCATGGCAGCACTTCTGTCTCTCTGTGGGGCCGCGCAGCGCTGGGGCCACCCGTGTGGCTGTGCCTCAGTTTCCCTTTGGCAGCCAGGCCGGGTTGGAGCCGTTCCCCCGCATGTAGGAATGCAGACCCGGCCCCGCGGGGAGGCCGGGGCCGGGGGCGGTGGGTGGGGAGCAGGAGAGCAGTGTGTGTGAGCCCAGCTCGCTGCTTCCGTGCAGAATGGTGCTGAGGACCGTGGCACTGGCACTGCATGCCTGCCTCCTGGCCGCCCTCCACCCCAGCGACCCCAACGTCTGCAGCTACTGGGAGAGGTAGGAGCTGTGCTGGGGGCACCGGGTTGGGGGCACCCGTGGCACCACCCACCACCCCGCACCCTCTTCCCCAACAGCTTTACAGCAGCGGTGAAGGAATCGTACACCAAACCCCACATTGTGACCTCCACTGAGCCCTGCACTGCGACACCAGGGCTGCCACAGCCCTGCCCGCAGCAAAGGTGAGGGCTGAGCCAAGACCCCAGCAAAGCCCCCCCTCCACCTCACTGCATGGAGCATCCTGGTGCCCAGAGCAATGCCCTCCCGCCCCGCTGCAGGGCTGTCCCCTGGCCAATGGGACGATGCCCCTTACAGCTAATGGGGGCTGTCCCACTGGGTGGTGCCCCATGGCTGAGGGGGGGCTCACGTGGGGGTGTCCCCCAGCACCTCATCCTCGTGGCTCTGCTTTTGGCACAGGGTTGTGTACCGCACGGAGTACCAGCAGGTGGTGCGCACCAACTACCGCCGGCGCTACCAGTGCTGCCTGGGCTACTATGAGAGCAGGGACACCTGCGTCCGTGAGTGGGGTGGGTGGGGGGCGAGGGGGGGTCCTGGGCTGTCCCCTGCTCACCTCCCAGCTGTGTGCCTGCAGCGCGCTGCACCCAGGAGTGTGTCCATGGCCGGTGTGTGGCTCCCGAGCGTTGCCAGTGTGAACCGGGCTGGAGGGGACATGACTGCTCCAGTAGTGAGTGGGGAGGGGGCACGGGGACCCCTGGGTTGGGGGGATGGAGTGGGGCTGTGGGGTTTTGCGGGGGTCTGCGGTGAGATGTTCTGGGAGTGAATGGGGAAAGGGAACGGAATGAGATGGGGATGGGGACGGAGCTGGAGTTAGGGATGGGGACAGTGATAGGGATGCTGCAGCGAGGTGTCCTGCAGTGAACAGGGAAAGGGAAAGGAAAGAGATGAGATGGGGATGGGGTTGGAATTGGGGATGGGACGGGGACAGCGATGGGGGTGGGGATGGATGGAGTTGGGGATGGAGATGGGATGGGGCTGGGCTTGGGGTGGAGGTGGTGATGGAGATGAAGACAGGGATGTGACTGGGGCTGCACCCCGGGACACAGCAGTGTTGTCACCCACGCAGAGTGCGATGAGCGCTCGTGGGGCCAGGACTGCGAGCACCGCTGTGACTGCCACCATGCGGCCCCCTGTGATCCCCTGAGCGGGGTCTGTGCCTGCCCCCCCGGATTCACCCCCCCGCTGTGCCACCAGCCCTGCCTGCCCGGCTCCTACGGCCCTGACTGCCGCCTGCACTGCCCATGTCACCACGGGGCCCTCTGCAATGCCTCCACTGGCGCCTGCCTCTGCCCCCCAGGGCTCGCTGGCCCACTGTGAGTGAAGGTCCCTGTGGTGCCTGGAGGGGAGGGGGTCCTGTCTGCTCACTGCTTGCTTTCCCCGCAGCTGTGAGTTGCCGTGCCCTGAGGGGTCACCGTGTGGCACCCACTGCCCCTGCCAGAATGGGGGTATCTGCCACCCCCCCGGCTCCAGCACCTGCGTCTGCCCCCATGGATGGATGGTAGGTGGGATGTGCCCCCTCTTCCCCACGGTGTGGGGTCCCCTCCGGCCCCACTGACCGCAGCGCTCTGTGACAGGGGGACATCTGCTCCATACCGTGCCCCCCCGGGCGCTTCGGCCCCGGCTGCCAGGGCGAGTGCCGCTGCCACAACGGGGGCCACTGTGAGCCCCTGGGGGGGCAGTGCCGCTGTGCGCCTGGCTTCACCGGGGAGCAGTGAGTGGGGATGGGGCACGGGAGACAGGGAGCTGGGGGAGATGGGGAGTGAGGCACAGGGAGGCATGGGAATGAGGGAAGGGGGGCACACAGGAATGGGGATGTGGGTGACGGGGGGTGGGGCGCACAGGGGGCTGGGGTGGCAGCAGCAGGTGCAGATGGGTACAAAGGGGTGGGACACACAGGGCAACCAAGCCCTGGCGCTGTCAGAGCGGGACCTGGATGCAGCCTGGCATGCAATGAGCTGCACGGTCTCAGCTTGGGACAGAGAGGGAGGGTCTGGGTGCCACCTTGGGGCCGTGTCACCTCCGTGTCCCCATACAGGTGTCGGGAGAGGTGCCCGGTGGGGAGGTATGGGCAGGACTGCCAGGAGAGCTGTGACTGTGCCAACGGGGGACAGTGCTTCCACGTGGACGGTGCGTGCCTGTGCGAGGCCGGCTTCCAGGGCAGCCGCTGCGAGGAGCCCCGCTGCCTTCCCGGCCTCTACGGCATCCACTGCCAGAGCCACTGCCTCTGTCACCCCCAGCACAGCCAGAGGTAGGCGATGTACCCTCCCTTGGTCCCCCGCATCATTTGCAGAGCCCTCTCCCAGTGCACCCAGCGCCTGGACTGGGAGCTCTGGGCACTGAGTGGGTGCCCCCAGCTGCCACCCGCTGCTCGGTGAGTGCTCGTGTCGCCCTGGCTGGGCCGGGCTCTTCTGCAACGAGAGCTGCCCCCCCGGCTCCTTCGGGGCTGGCTGCCTGCAGCTCTGCCTCTGCCTCAATGGGGGGACCTGTGATGGGACCACCGGGCGCTGCCACTGCCCTCCTGGTTACACGGTGCGTCCCCGAACTGCCCCCGCTGCAGGGAGATGGGGAGGGCACAGGGAGCAGTGGTGAGGGACACGGCGGTCAGGGGGTCCTTGAGAGGACACCCTCAGGGCACCTTCTGGTGGAGTTTGGGGTCTGGTTATCCCTGGGGCAGTTTGGGGTCCAGGCATCCTTGCGGAGGGCTCAGCATGGAGGGCCCACGTAGCATCAGGGTGGATCCCCCGGGAGGTCACGATTTTGGGTTACTCCTCTGCCTCCAGCATCATTGCGCCAAGGGGAGGGAGGGGGCTGGTTTGCGGCCTCTCAGCCCTGTGTGTAGGGAGATGCTGCCATCTCACAGTCCCCCCACTTTCTTCCCCTCCCC
Organism: Perdix hodgsoniae; assembly: GCA_035772895.1. Lineage (NCBI taxonomy): Eukaryota > Metazoa > Chordata > Aves > Galliformes > Phasianidae > Perdix > Perdix hodgsoniae. The sequence goes on from JAPSGF010000136.1 coordinate 295,314, forward strand.
CCAGGATGAGCACTGCTCCTCCCTGTGCCCCTTGGACACCTTTGGGCTGAACTGCTCGGAGCGCTGCTCCTGCCAGCATGGCGTTGCGTGCTCCCCCATCGACGGCTCCTGCATCTGCAAGGAAGGTGGGCACACAGTGGGGGGTTGGGGACAGCTGGAGTGACGTGTGGCCACCCCCGTGCCCACCCACCACCCTCTCGCTCTGCAGGCTGGCACGGACCTGACTGCTCCACACCGTGCCCTGAGGGCACCTGGGGCCCCGGCTGCAATGGGAGCTGCGACTGCGCCCACGGGGCCACCTGCAGTGCCCAGAGTGGGGTCTGCAGCTGCACCCCAGGATGGCGCGGCCCCCGCTGCCACCAGCCCTGCCCGGTGAGTGTCCCCCTGCAGCACTGGAACGTGGTGCCACCGCCTCCAGCACCGCCATCCCCGGTGCCACCATTCCTGGCACCGCTTTCCCCAGTTCCACCCTCCCCAATGTCGACCTCATCCCTGAACCCCAGAATGGGACATTTGGTGCCGGCTGCGGGCAGCGCTGCGAGTGCGCCCACGCAGATGGCTGTGACCCCATCACTGGAGAGTGCCACTGCCTGCCTGGGTGGACAGGTGAGGGGGCCGGGGTGGGGACACCTCGCTGTGCCCTGCCCCTGTCCCTCACGGCTCTTGCTGCCCACAGGGCTGCAGTGCAAGCAGAGCTGCCCGCAGGGCTCCTGGGGCCGAGGCTGCCGCCAGCCCTGCGTGTGCCGCAACGGAGCGTCGTGCTCTCCTGAGGACGGATCCTGCACCTGCACCCCAGGCTTCCGTGGCCCCACGTGCCAGCGCCGTGAGTGCCCCACGGGGGGGGGGGGGGGGGCGTTCTTCCCATCCCTTGAACCCCACGGGGCTGAGGTCAGGTGCGCTCGTCTCACGGGAGCCCCGTGCCCTCAGAGTGCCCTCCTGGCCGCTATGGAAAGAGGTGTGCACTGAGCTGCTCCTGCGCCAATGGCTCCTGCCACCATGTCACCGGCGCCTGCCTCTGTGCTGCGGGCTGGAGCGGCCCCCACTGCTCCCAGCGTGGGTATGGGGGCACGGGGACGAGGGTGAGGGCTGGTGCCAGGGGGCTGATCATCTCCTCGCCCCACCACCAGCCTGCACACCCGGCTCCTGGGGGGACGCCTGCTCCCAGCGCTGCCAGTGCCACAACAGGGGGACGTGTGACCCGGTCGAGGGGACGTGTCACTGCCCTGCGGGATGGACAGGAACCAGCTGTGAAGAAGGTAGAGGACCCCCCTCCCAGCTGAGGCTCTGTGCACCCCCAGGGTGCAGCCTGGAGGTGCTGGGGGAGTGATTTGGGGCTGCTGTCAGAGCAGTATGGAGCTATACAGAGCCACCCACCCCCTGTACCCCCGCAGAGTGCCCCCCTGGGACCTTCGGATTGCAGTGTGACCAGCTGTGCCACTGTCCCCACAATGCCACCTGCCACCCTGTGAGTGGGATGTGCCCATGTGCCCCAGGCAGGAGCGGGCCGCACTGTGAGGCTGGTGAGTAGGCATGGAGAAGGCTGGGGGCAAGGTTTGGGGGGGGGGGGCAGCTCCCCACCTGTTCTAAGGACTGTCCCTTTCCCCTACATCTGCAGGGAACCCCGATCAGCCCTACACCATCGTGCCAGCCCCCCCGTTGGCCTACAGCACGCTGGGGATGGTGGTCAGCCTGGTGGCCCTGGTGGCTCTGCTGGTGGCCGTGGTGGCTGCGGCACTGTGCTACCGCCACCGGCAGAAGGGAAAGGAGAGCCGGCACCTGGCCGTGGCGTACACAGCAGGACGGACGGACACCTCCGAGTACGTGGTGCCAGGTGAGCGGCGCGCTGGGACGCGGCTCCAGGCCCCCCCGGCACCAGGACTGATGTCTGTCCCCCAGATGTGCCGCCGAACCACACGCACTACTACTCCAACCCCAGCTACCACACGCTGTCGCAATGCACGCTGCCCGCCCCCGGCAGCCAGGACAGAGCCGGCTCCCTAAAGGTACGGCACGGCACGGCACGGCGCGATGCCGTGGCGGTGTGGCACGTCGTGGTGCGCCGTGGTGCGAGACGATGCGGGGCGGCACAGCTTTGCATGGAGCACCGAGGCGCAGGGCAGCATTGCGCCATGGTGCTGCATGGCAGCACAGCGGTGCAGCGCGGCGCTGCACGGCACGGCACGGCACGGGGGGCTCTGCGGCTATGCTGTCCCTCGTTTTGGCTGCAGGTCACCAGCTCCCAGCCCTTCCCGGGTGCAGAGAGGCCCTACGGCCCCGACGGCAATGCTACCCTTCCTCCTGACTGGAAGCACCTGGGGGCTCCACCACAGGGACCCAGGGGTAAGAGGGGGCAGCTCTTGGGAAGGTGGCAGCCCTGCATTTGGGGGAATGCTTTAGGAGGTGGGGAGGACCAACGGGACCCCTCCCCCTGGCTCTCATAGTGCTTGGTTTCCAGGTGGAGGGCAGATGGACCGGAGCTACAGCTACAGCTACAGCCTGGGGAAGTACTACAGCACGGGTACCAGGGGCACCGGGAATGGGGACGGGATGGGATGGGGGGGGCGGTGGATGGGAACTGAATAGGAGCCATGTGGGCACGGCTGCTCTGTGTCGGTGATGGGGACCCCCCTGCCTCCCCCACAGAGCACCCCCACGAGGGGCTGAGGGCCAGCGGCAGCTCTTTGGCCAGTGAGAACCCCTACGCCACCATCAAGGACGTGCCGTCGCCGCTGGCCAAAGCCCCCGAGGGCAGCTACATGGAGATGAAGTCCCCGGTGCAGCGGGAGATGTCCTACGCGGAGATCGGGCTCCTGGAGGAGCCGGAGAGCGACGAGGAAGGTGGGCCGGGGGGCGGCGGGGAGCGGGGGGGGGCATCCTGGCGGAGGCTCAGCCCCGCGGACGGCAGACCCCCATCGCTGTCCCTCCTACAGAGCGCAGCGCGGGGGGGG
>JAPSGF010000136.1:301879-318763 GCA_035772895.1 Perdix hodgsoniae
GGGGGGGGGGAAGCCGCTGCTGGCAGCAGCGCGGAGCCCAGCGCGGCACGACGGCGACATGGAAACGCGTGGGGGGGGCGGGGAGCGGCGCGCCAGGTGATTGGCTGGAAATGGCTCCGGCTTGAGGCAGCGATTGGCTCGGAAATGGACCAATGGGGTTTCAGGAGCTGCGCGACGATTGGCGCCGCCGTGAGCCGCCGCTGTCCTATAAAAGGGCGCGGGCGGGGCCTGCAGCGCCCCCTAACGGCTCGCAGTGAGCGCTGCCCTGCCGCTCCTTCCGAGCCACGCCGCGTCGCTTTCGGGTCCGTCCCGCTTCGTCCCCCCGTCTGATTATTGGCCCCACCCCGCACGTCGTCGTGGGGATGCGCTCAGCCCCTGTGGGCCCGCCGTAGGAGCCCCAGTAGTTCCCCCCTCCTCCCCCCAGGGAAACCCCCCCCCCCCCCCCCTCGGGCCCCCAATGCACCCCCCCCCGCCCCGCCCCCCCCCCCCCCCCCCCCCCGGGGGGGGGCGGCCCCCCCCCCCCCCCCCCCAGCCTGGATCCGTGAGCCCCACGTGTGCCTGCGGCTGAAGAACAGCACATTTCTGGGCTTCTCTTTAAAAAATAACAACGACAAGAAATTTCTTTACCGTGGAAAGGAAAAAAATAAAACAGATTCTACAGCATCGAACAGCAACCAGGCGCTCTTGGCTCTATTATATATATTATGTATATCAGACACCCCAGCGCCGGCCTCGCCTCTACGCGGGATGGGCGGACGCTGCCCTTCCTGCCCTGGGGACGGCGCTGTCCCCAGTGGGGGCGACACGGGGGGGGGCGGGGGGTTATTTACACGACGGGTGCACATACGTACATATTTATAGTCAGCGGGGAGCGGCGGGCCGCAGCACGGAGAGGAACGAAACAAAGTGCATTTATACAGACTAGATCCAGCGCTCGCGGCCAGGGGTGCAGGGAGCCAGGCTGGGGCTGCCATGCAGGGTGGGGGGGCCCAGGGGTCCCGCGCTCCCTCCTTCCAAGAGGATTCCCCCCCCCCCCTCCCCTCTTTCCGGGGTGAGGCTGGCGCTGCTCCCAGCCCCCGGGGGGTGGAGGGGGGTGGTGGGCAGCTCCCCAGCTTTGAGTGATTGTGGGGGGGAGACCCCCACCCCGCTCTGTGGCTAAAGGTCGGCGGTGTGCGCGGGGTCTTCGGCCAAGGGGGCTCTGCAGCCTGGAGGAGAGAAGGGGGTGTGAGGGGGGAGGAGTTGGAGTCGGGGGTGCAGGAAGGTTTCCCTCCAACCCCAACCCTTCTAAGGGGACGATTAGGAAGTGGGAGAAAGGGGTGAGGAGGATGGGGAGAAGACACTGAAGGGGGACAGAGAGAATGGGGCAAGAAGGGTAAGTGAGAAGGATGGCAAAAAGTGGGGCTGTGAGGGGATGGGGAGATGGAGACCCGATGGAAAGGAGATGGGGTGCAGCCGCTCACCTGGGATGTTGGCGCTGTGGCCCTGCAGGCTCCGCAGGGAGCGGGTCAGGGGGCTGCCAGCCTCGGGGCTGTGGGGCCGCTGGGACCACCCCTCCATCCCGGGGGCCGGGAGCCCCACAGGGGTGGTATCTGCGGATGAGCTGCGACCCAGGGACCGCAGCAGCTCCCGGTGGGCAGCTTCCACAGCCTGGGGAGGCACCGAGGGGAAAGGGCACGACGTCAGGGTGGGGAGGGCACAGGTTTGAGGTTTCCCACTCTGTTTTATCCCCCCTCGGCTGGGGCTCACCTTCAGCCTGTTGAGCTTCAGTGTCAGCTGCTCGATGGTGCGGAAGATGAGGTCGACATCGTGGAGGGGGCCGGGTGGGTCTGGGGGACCCTCAGCAGCGCTGGGCCGGGGGGGTTCCTCAGGTTGGATGGCCTGGGGGGGTCCTGGGGGCGGCGCAGGCTCGGGGGGCCCGGCGGGCATGCTGACATAGAAGTAGTTACCTGCGAGGGAGGGGAGGAGCAGCGTCAGTGCGCTGGGGGCACCAGGGCTGCGGTGGCACTCCGTGTCCTCAGCTGTGGGGACATGGCCCTTTCCCACCCCTCCCCGAGGATACAGCACCCCCCAGGGACACGTGTCCCCCTTCAAGGGACAGGAGGGCATAACGGGGACTCAAGGACACCCCCAGGAAGGGATGGGGGTCTCTTTACCATCTACATTAGCTCCGCCTCCTTCCTGCAGCTCAGTTTCTGATTGGCTGCTGCCTGGCGAGGGCGTGGCCTCCTGAGCACCCTCCGCTGGGGCTGTGCACCCCAAAAAGAGAGGGGGGAGGGAGAGGGAGGGGGTGAGCTGGCCCCGCCACCAGCACCCACCACCGGCACCAATCAGCATCCCATCACCAGCACCCGTACAGCAGCACAGCATCGGTCAGCATCCCAGCACCAATTAGCAGCTCAGCACCAGCACCCATCAGCTCCCCAGCACCAGCACCCCAGCATCAGTTAGCATCCCACCACCGGCACCCATCAGAGCCCACCACCAGCTCCCCAGCTTCGATCCACCAAAGCTCATGCAGAGAGATCCCAAATCCCAGCGAGGGGAGAGAAAGGAACAGCCCCCAGGTGCCCCCCCACGCCCGGCTGGGGTCCGGCAGCTCTCCATACCTTTCCGGACCACCTTGTAGCTGCTCTGCTCCTCAGCAGACACCGGGGGCTTTGGCTCCTCAGCAGCACTGGGGAGCTCAGCCAGCACCTCCTGGGAGGCTGAATCCTGGCTGGAGAGCACCGAGTCCCAGGTGTGGGTCCCCCCGATGACCGACGGCGTGGGGGTCAGGTCGTCCTCAGGCTCTGTATCACGGCTGGGCAGGAGCCGCCGCAGGATCAGCAGCCGCAGGTTCTCCACTGGGACGGGGGGAGAGGAGGGTTGGGGGAGTCCGACATCACAGGGTGGGCCTCCCCAACGCCCCTGAGCACCACTCACCATCCTCCAGGGCTGCCTCTGCCAACCCCTCGGCCGGGCTGGGAACTGGCAGTGCCAGGCGCATGGAGGGCTCCGGGAGGGCACCAGACATCTCTGTATGCAGGGATCCAGCAGGCAGCTCTTCCTCCTCCACCTCGCTGCTCTCCGGCTCCTCCAGCAGCACGGGGGGCTGCTCCCTGCCCAGCAGCTCCGTGGGATTGTCATCTGCTGCCGGGAGAGGGGAGAGCTCAGGGCTGTGTCCCAACCCCAGGGACAGGTGGATAACAGCACGGGGAATCACCTGAGGAGCTCTCCTCCACCTCTGCTGCAGAGCTGCTGACTTGGGATAGGATGGGGGAGACGTCAGGGTCCTGCAACACCAGGCTGCAGGATGGAGAAGGGTTAGACTGGAAGATGGCAGTGCTAAGGGGCCAGGAGCCCTGGGAGCTCCTCCGGGTCTCCAGCAAGTAGCTCCTGCAGCAGGGAGAACTCATGTCTCCAGCCCCACCAGCTGAAGACACTCATCAGTGCCACCCCATGCAGACCAGGCTCCAGCCCTGCTCCCAGTGAGGCCAGGCTGCTCACCTTGAAGGTGCCATGCGGGTGGGCTCCGGCATCTGGCGCTTCGGGGGGAAGGTGGCATTCCTCATGGCACTCTGCACTGCCTCCTCTAGCACCTCCATCCACCTGGCCGGCCCAGAGCACCGTCAGCTCCTGGGGGGTCACACCGGGGAGCCCCCTCCCCAGCCACACACTGCCCACAGCAGCCCTTTAGCCCTTACGTGTTCTTCTCGGAGGACGTCAGTGCCACCAGCTCATAGATCTGGGGTCCCAGCTCTGACGTGCAGATGATGAAGAAGGCTCGTTTATCTGCACATGGGACAGAGCAACGGAGGTCAGGGTACGGCACAGAACACGCTCAGAGGACAGGTCCCCTGCCACCTCCCGTGTCCTGCTGTCCCCTCACTACCTGTGGCCACAGAGCGGATGAGCACTGAGTTGAGCTTGAGGACGGGGCTGAAGGTCTGCTTGTTGTCCAAGGAGCCCAGAGCCGTCTTGCCGTGGCACTTGAGCACCAGCTTCTCGTCTTGTTTCTGTAGCAGCACCAGGAGGTCCTCAAGGAGCAGCACGTGCAGATCTGGAGCGGAGAGCAGAGAGCAGAGGCTCAGGGTTGTGCTCTCAGCCCAGGAAGGATGGCCCTGAAGTCACGACGTTTTCAGCTGGCACAGCCTCAGAGGGTCCTCAGAACGCCAGCAGGGCCGGAGGCGGCCCATGTCCTGCAGGTCCGTACCCACAGTCTTGTCCTTGCTGATGCGCCAGGTGAGCGGCCCTTCGTGGATCATGCGCCGGGAGGTGAGGTCCAGGCTCTGTAGCAGGGAGAGGGCAGCAGTCAGCGTGCTGGCACTGGGCACCGCCCCCCCCCAGGCCCCCAGGAGCTGGGATCACCTTGAACTCAGCTGCCAGCGGGTTGCTGGTCCTCTCCAGTGAGGTGGCATCCAGGCGTTTCTGGTAGCCCTCCAGCCGATGTCGGTTCTCCGCCTGCTTCACCGCTTCGTTCACATACTTGAGGATGTCCCGGCACTGGTCTCGGGCCCGGCACAGCTTGTCGTGCTCCGAGGTGCCCGCTGGAGCAGGGTGAGGGTCAGGGGGAGCAAGTGCTGCCCCGTGTAGCTGAGCAGCACTCACACCCATGGCTGCATCCCGAGCTCACATGGAGCCAGCCCAGAGCTGATGGAGGGGAAGAATCCCTCCAGCACCCACCCATCCTGGCTGGACAGCAGCACACCCTCCTCAAAGCCCTGAGATTGGCTCTGGGTGAGAAGAGCCACGAGTCCTGCAGCCCCTACCCTCAGTGTGCTTGAGGATGTTCTCCAGCAGCAACGGGTACTTGGTCAGGCGTTGCATTTCTGAGATGATCAAGTCCTTGAGCTGCAGGCGCCGGCACTGAGGATTGCTTTCTGCTTCCTAGGGCAGGAGGAAGAGGATGAAGGCCCTGGGGTGTGAGCAGGGGCAGCCAGGAGAGCCATGGGGTGAGAAGCAGCCCAAGAGTGGACCGAACCTGCATGAAGATCTGGAAACGGGTCTCCTTGCGCTGCTTGGTCTTGATAAGCTCCAGCGCGATGGACTGATAGGAGCAGAAGTCAGCAGTGACCTGCTGGATCTCCTCCTTGGCCAGGCCGTCGAACTGGGGGCACAGAAAGATGTGGGCTCAGAAATCACAGCCCTGGCCAACCTCGACCCCACCGCGGCTCCTTTGTCCCCATGTTCTGGTTCCCAGAGTGAGCGGCACTGCGGCACAGCGCAGGTCTCTGTGACAGTAGGGTCACGTCTGCACTCTGCACAGAAACCTCCAGGACCCTCTGTCTACTCCTAGAGGACGTGATGTCCCCAGGGCTGGAGTCACCCCATCCCCTCTGAGCAGCCACCCCTCCTTACCCGGGACAGCATGAGGTCCCCGATTTCCTTAATGATTGGTCCTTCTTCCCGGAGCTTCTTCATAGATTCGGAGAGGGAATCTGGAGGAGGAAGTGGGAGACACAGTGAACTTTGACTGCTGCTGCCATGAGCGAAACTGAAAGTGGGCTACAAAGAGCTGCAACAATCAAACAGCCCAGCCAGACACCGGCACTGGCAGACCCTGGAATTACAGGCTCTGGAGGGCCCCCAGCAGAGGGAAACGGGGCTGGAACGGTGAGGACGATGTTCCCAGCGAGGCTGGTTGCTGCACAGCTCAGGGCAGTGCTGCCACTGCAGGAAGGTTCACAGGGCACAGGGGAGGGAGGGAAGAACTTACTGTGGATTTCAATCACATCTGGGAGGTTGGGGAAGAGCAGCGCCAGCTCCTCCCGGGACAGCAGGCTCTCCTTCCTCATCCGCTGGTAGAAGAGGAGGTCAAGGACTCGGAGGATGCGCAGGTGAGAGCCCTCCGTGGCAAAGAGCTCTGTCGAGAGGCAGAGGAGTTGGAGGCGTCCCTGGGCTGTGCCTGCAGACCCCCAGCTCCTCACTCCCAGCTCCTCACCATTGATCACTTCCTGCCTGTCAATCTCCTTCTGTGGCAGGCTGGCCAGCAGCTCCCGGCCCACCGTGTGCTGCCAGTTCTGTGCATCCAACTCGGGCTCCAGGTCCGAGAGTTGGCCCTGCTCGTCCTCCAGCAGGTGAGGCAGGAAGGGGTCGGCGCCGAAGCCCAGGCTGGGCGACTCAATGCTCCTGGGTGGACGAAAAGCAGCAGTGGGAGTACTCTGCAGCCCTACCCCCCATGAGCCCGCCTGCAGCACTCCCAGCACAGCCAATATCTACCTGGGCCCTATTTCGGCTTGAACCTGGGACCTCCAGCACAAGAAGCACAAGCCTCTGACTCTTGAGCTAACAGACTAGGTCCCCCAGCAGCCATCTATATAGGTCGATTAAGCTCCTGTGTGAGACACAAGGGAACAGAGGTGCCCCCTAACCCCTGGGACGGGGAGCTGGCGTTACACAGGACTGCGCCAAGTGGAGGCATCTCTGGGGGCTCCCTCCCTCCTACCCCCCTCCCTCCCAGGGCAGCCCTAAGCATCACTGCCCCTGGTGCTCTATCCAGGCCCGGGAGAAGCTAGGAAGATCCCCTCTGACACCCCCAGCCCCCTCTACAGTGACCCTCCTGCTCTGTAGGACTCAGCCCTGGAGGTGGCGGCGGGCTCGGGGTGGTGAAGTAGAGGCGATGGCAGCAGCGGCTGTGCCACTCACCTGCGTCCCATCTTCGGCGTGTAGGGGGGGGGTGGGATTCTCCAGCGACCTGGGGAGAGATGGGAGCATCACCCATGAGACCCTGTGGCACCCACAGCGCCCTCTCCTCCCAGTTCAGCACCCTGCAGCACTTCCCAGGAGCAAATCTCTTGAGATGAGGGGCGAGTGCCACCCACTGCAATGCAGGGCTTGGGGCACAAATGTGCATTAAGCCCAATTCCAACTGGTTTCCCACGACAAACATCAGCTGTGAAGTTCTGCAGGTAAGGACTGAGTGGCCAGAGCTTGGCCTGGATTCTCAGGGCTTGCCCAGGAGGCAGCATCCCAACCCAAGGGGTGAGGTGCAGAGCCCAGACACTGTGGGCAGGCGCTGGACCATCCCAGTTCCCTCCTGAGGGCCACAGGGAACTCCTGTCCCCCACAGCCTGGCTCTGCTGGCAGCTCCCACCTGGTGGACAGACTGGAGGCAGAGGACGATGCTGACTGGTGCAGCCTGGTGGCCTCGGCTGCAGCATCCATGTCCACATCGCTACGGGAGCGGGGCACGTTTTCTGCTTTCCGTGATTTCTTCATCTCTTCACGGCCTTTCAAGCTCTCCGAGCGGCCCAGCTTGACCTCAGCACGAGATCTGCAGCGGGGAGACAGAGCCCAGAGCATCAGGCTGAGGGACGCACAGGCAGAAAACAAGGGGTGAGAGCACAGAGGGCAGGAATTGCCACCCCAAACCCCTCCTACCCGTCCCCCTCCAGCAGGTCCTCCGGGAAGCTGCCGGTGGAGAGACGCTGCGAGCCAGGCTCCTGGCTCTCATAATGCTGGTTGTTCTCAAAGTGCTGGATAATGTTCCTCACATTGCCGGGTTTGACTGCTAGGGCAAAGAGAAGGGAGAGACCCCGGTGAGGGCAGGCAGGAGGAGGCAGATGGTGGCATCGCTGCCCTCACCGTGGGATGTCACCAAGGCCACCAGCGGGGCTTCCCTGGGGGACATCCAGAGTGCCCACGGGCTGCCCTCCTCCCTCCCCACAGCCCATCCAGTGCCTGGTGCAGCAGTGCTGGGGGGACAAACCAAAACTGAGCACGTGAGATGAATGGCAAATAAAAGAAAAGGGCTTTTACCTTCGACAGGGGACAAAGGGACATGAAATGCTGAAAGGAAAAAAAAACAAAAATGAGATGTCAAATCAATTCCTGCGTATCAACAGCGGAGGAGGCAGAGAAGGGAGCGTGTGAGCTAATGGTGTAAGAACTGAAAGCAGGAGGGGGGGAACACACACACACACACACACACACACACACACACACACACACACGTGTCAGAGCACACACACACACGTGTCAGAGCACACACACACACACACACACACACGTGTCAGAGCACACACACGTGTCAGAGCACACACGTGTTGCTGCACGCTCTCCACCATCTCAGCCCACCCCGCAGCTCCTGGCAGCCTGCAAGCTCGCAGGATGGGGCAGTGAGAATTAATTTCAGGGCGAGCACTGCTCAGCTCCCCTCCTTCTCCCTTCAAAGCCATTTGGGAGCAAGAGGCAAGAGGCTTTGAAAGGGCCTGGATGAGGAGAGCACAGGTGGCAGATGAGAAGTGCCTGCTATGGGGTGGTGGGTGCCCAAGGGCCACCCAAAGGCTGCAGATCTCCCAGCAGCGGTGAGCTGAGCAGCTCAGTGTCCCAGAATATCCCAATACTCACTGCTCTGGGACATTTTGGGCTTTGCAATGTACTTTAGGATGGGGTTACGCTTCTTGTCTTCCATGGCATCCTTGTCCTTCTTCGTGCTGCTGCTCTGCTGGGACACAGGGAGGGGAATGCTGGCATCACAACGTGGGCAACAGACCACAGCTCCTCCTCCATCCCAACCACACACTGCAGATGGAGCTGGGAGCAGAGCAGAGGGACAGCAGCCATCATGTCACTCACCTTCTTGGCTTTGGGGAAGAAGGGCAGCCACTTGTCCTTGTCTGGGAGGGCCTGTGCCTTCTCACTGGCGCTGGCCACGCGTGGCTCACGGCTGCGGATGCCGGTGTGGTTCATGTATGTGCTGAGGGCAAAGGCCATGGGGGAGCTGCAAGAGAAGAGAGTCTGAATGGAGACAGAGCACCAGGACATGGCACTGCGGGTTGGAGGGTGAAAATGGAACTGGGACATCCTGTGGGGTCTGGGGCGACAAAGAGATCACTTGTCCCAGGCCAGGAGACACCTGGGAAGGGACAAGGAGGGCAGAAAGGCAGCAGCCTTCAAGAAGGAGAGCTGGGGACACTCCTTCCCCAGGTCCTGACATCCTGATAGACTGCAGGGCTAAAGTTGGCACTGGGACAAGGTGCTGCAGGCCAGCACGGGAAAGGAGAGGTTCAGCACCTCCTCTTTGAGCCCCCTTTCCTCTCCTTAGTCAACAACAGCAATAGAGTCACAACTGGGTGCATGCCTGCCATGGCTGAGAGTCACTCACCTCCTGTCCTCTTCATATTTTGACCTGCAGAGAGAGATGGGGAGGAATAAAAGAGCTTGTTTGGGTTCCTCTGCTCAGCCCCAAGGAGCCACCCCAGGGCAGGGTGTTCCCCCAGTGCCCCCTGCAGCCCCTTCCTCCCACCTCTGCCACCAGCACCCTCAGCTCCTACTCCACATTCTCCTTCCTGACCTCAACCAGCACACAGGGGAGGTGGCAGGACCAGGCAGCCCACACTCACAGGATGTCACCCAGCTGTGCCAGCTGCTTCTCGGCCACTTGCCGCTCCTTCTGCGGGTCCCCATCCAGGTCCAGGAGGTCATTTTCCCCATATAGGCTCCCCAGGCCCATGGTGCGCTTCGTTCTGTGGGCACATGGGGGTCAGTGCCACGAGGCACGGGGGGGGTATGCTGAGCTCTCAGGGGTGACCATTCCACTGTCACCTGTAGTCCTGGATCTGCTCCTGTATCTCGGGCATCACCATCTCCTGAGCTTCGAAGAGGGCAGCTCGGACGTCATCCCCATTCCGCAGGCGAGCCTCTGGGTGGTAAAAGGACAGGCAGTGTCACCAGCCATGCAGGAAAGTGCAGTGAGGACCTTCTGGCAGCCCCTGAGCACTCCTCACTCACCGATCTCAGCCAGAAGCTGCTCCGACACCTTCACTCGGAGAGGCTGCGGAAGGAACACCACACTGTGAGATGGAACTTGGGACACAGCGTGCATGCCAAAGCCACTCACACAGCTCTGAGCCGCAGGGTGAGGGTGCCCCGTGCTCCTGCACTGTCACTGTTCAGCATTTCCGCAGCTGGGGGGCGTGAGAGCTGAGAGTCCCACGCTCCCAGCGGCACAAAGCGCCCAGCACTCTGCAGCACCCAGGATACAACCCCCCCCCGAGCACCGTGCTCCCTCCGAGCAGGAGGTACCCCAGGAACGGAGGGCAGAGCCTGAACCCCAGCCCTGCCTCTGTGACCCCTGCTCCCAGCTGCCTGGTGCTGCTGCCATTGTGCAACGCCTGCGCAACGCTTTACGCAATTTGCAGCGAAGCAGAGAAACCAGCAAAGCAGTCAGTGGCAAAAACTGTTAGAAAAGGACCCTGATGCAACAGACATGGCACTGATGCTGGCTTTCCAGCTGGTTCCCCTCCAACCCCCCGTAGATGCACGGACCCCGCTGCAGGCACACAACCCCTGCCCTCACCGCGTTCCGGTCCAAGAAGATGTTCCAGATATCCTTCCCCAAACCCCGGGAATCCTTTGCTGTTGTCTGCTGGCAAACGTCTGCACACAAGTAGAAGAGCTGCAAGGAGAGGAGACCAGAGGTGGGCAGCGAAGAAGGAGGAAGGTTTAGAAGCAGGAAGGTGAAACATCCAATAGAGCAGCAGCCAGACGGCCATGAAACAGGAAACGACCGTGGGGGTCTGGGAGGGCAGCGCCCTCCCCGCGTCAGGGAGGAAGGGGAGGACGTGTAACCCTACACTGGGCTTCCCTCACTGCTGCACAGCTGGGGACACGGCTGCCAGCAGCTGCCTGAGCCCTACGCACAGCGCCTGCACCTCAGCAACGTGCTCAGCAAATCAGCAGCGCCCACAGACCCCGGGGATGTGGGGAAGGTGCAGACACAGCGCCCCACTGGCGCTTCTCCCAGCTTGCTGCCTCCAGCTCTTACCAGGGGGCTGGGATCTGCCTGGGAGAATATGTAGCGCAGGAAGACTCCCAGATGTGCTGGTCGGGACTTCAGCTTGCCCAGGTCCTGGAAGAGGGAGTCGCACTGCGAAGCCCGAAGGAGAAGCATTGGTTAGGAAAGAAGGGAACCGATGTGTCCGGAGCCCCATGGCGCAGCCCTGGGTGAAGCTCCAGCCCCTGCTCCCCATTTCCCACCAGCCCAACCCAGGACATCCCCATCCCCACCACGGCAGTGGCCGAGCTGGTGACAGCTGTCATCCAGGAATGCTCTCGGCACGGGCTGGGATGACAGAGGCAGATGAGGTCACTGAACAGCTTCCTCCTCGGGAGGATTTCTAAATGTCACTGCTTCCTGGGTTCCAGGGCACGCAGCCACAAAGGGAGGAGCATGGGAGGAGTGGCAGCCCTGTCCCGTGACCTTGGCCAGCTGCCCCCAGAGAGATGGGACAGGAGCCAAGAGCAGCTTGGTGCCACTACCTCGTTGTTAAAATATCCCGGATCGTAATCCTCCTCTGGCCCAATGATGAGGGGTCGTCCCGCGCGCTCTGATCCCTGCAGGAGATGGGGGACAGCGTTGGAGCTGGGCACCGGCTTCACGGAGCGTGGGGACCCTCGACGTGCCATCGTCACCCTGCCGGGCTGGGTGATGCTGTGTGCCCAGGGCACTGGTCCCATCCTACCTGCTCAGTGGTGGGGGTGAAGGCGGTATCAGAGCCCTGCCGGCGATGGTGCTGGAAGAGGCGGGCGGTGATGACCGGGGAGGTGCGTGGGCTGTCCAGGCCGTGGTCGGAGAGGACAGAGTTGCGGTTCAGGGAGATCTGTTCAGGGTGTTGGAGGGGACAGGCTGGGGGTGGCTCTTGCCTGACTGGCAGGAATGCTTAGGGTTGTCCCTCAAGAGCACTTTGCAACCCTGAGACCGTGAAGACCAGGTCCTCAAAGGGCCCAGTGAACTTGGAAACCACATAAAACTTTCAGAGCTATTTAAGATTAGAAGCACAACCTTGGGGACCCCTCATTTCTGGGGCAGCGATGTCAGGATATACAGTGCAAGCCCAAGCACTGCAATCTCAGCTCTGAGCATCAAGAAATTCAGCTCGTTCAGAGGGTAAGCAAGTAATTACCAGTACAAAGCCAGGCCCTTCTTTCCTAGTGGTGCAAAGATCCCTCCACCTGCACCCTGCTGTCATATTCAGCCACCCCAGGTGACATCTAGCTTTAAACAACACTCTCCCCCACCACTGCCAGGGTCCAGCAGAGCTGGGCTGTGCTCTCACCTCGCTGACAGAGGGGAACCGCTCTGTGCCCGACTCCAACCCACTGTCACCGTCCTGAGAGTCCAGCGAGAGGCGGCCTGGGAACAGAGGAGAGGCTGAGCCCTGTGTGCAGGACTGCCCTGTGCACGCTGAGCAGCAGGGAAGGTACAAAGTGCCAGCACCACTCACCTTCTGCTGCCCTGAACATCGCCGTGCTGGAATCACCGCACAGTCTCCCCAGATCCTGCAAGGTGAGGGGAATGTGGGACCAGTGGGATGTCACCCAGCACAGGGTGATGTCACCCAGCACAGGGAGACCCCCTGGCACAGAACAAGAGGACACCTGGCTGCAGCAGCTCCCACCCACCATAGCAGAAGAAGGAAACCAGGAACACCAGCACCCCCCCTGGCCACACTCCCCCATCCCCAGAGGGAGCCCAGGACCCCTTAAGCCTGGTGCCTAACCCAAGTGAGGGCTCCCACAGAACTTGTGCCCCTCGCTTACCACGGAGCCACTGGTCTCCTGGCGGATTTTGAGCTGCAGCTGGCTGACCCGCCGGCGCGCTCCCTCGATCTGCTCCCCCACCACAGTGCCGGGGTTGCGGCTGTACGCCTCGTAGAAACGCTGAGTGAGAGGTGAGGATGCTCACAGCGACCCCAAACCCATCAGCCTGTCCTGCTGCTCATGGGATGGGGGCAGACACACAGCTGCTGTGTGGCTCAATGGGCCAAAGTGTGTGTAAGTGCTTCCCTGGGCCAAACAGTACCCAAATGTTGCACATCTAACCCAGGTACCAGCGCAGTGTGGCTGGGATGCTATGGACTGCAGTGAGAGCCCGTCAGCTGGACACCACGAGCAGAAGAGAAGGTGGAGAGCTGAGTTTCTCTCAGCGCTCACCAGCTCAAGCAAGGCACAACCCAGCCCAGAGTCACTCTGGGAGGAGCAGCAGCACTGTACCTGCAGCTCTGCCTCCTCCTGCCGCAGCATGTTCCGGAGAATCTGTGTTGCATGCTTCTGAACCTCAGGGTCCTGCAAGGTAGGTTGGACACAAGACAGGCTGAGCTCTGCCCACAGTGCACTGCAGCCGGCAGGAAGGCAGAGAGCAGGGCGGGCAGGACACCTTACCTGCAAGGGCTTGGGGCCAGTGATGCGCTGCGGCGGAGGGAGCGGTGGGGGTGGAGGTGGTGGGGGGCAGGCAGGGGCATTGCGGGGCGCCCCTGTCGTGCTCATGTCTTGCTGGGAGTTGGAGAGCCCCACTGACGGTGGTGGGGAGCCCAGGAGTGTCAGGGCCACGTAGGCACCAGCTGAGGACATCCAGGATTAGAAGGGAAGGGAAAGAAAATCTCCTGTTATTCTCTCCCTGTAACATCAGGTGAGCATCGCAGCAATGGGTGGGCACATCCCTATCCCTGTGCCTGTGGAGGACTGAGACAGATTACCTCCTCTTCTCCCAAGAACCAAGCCCTGCCCTTGGGCATAATGCTGTCCCTCCCAGGCTGGGGATGCAGCCTTGTCCCCAGCAGCAAAAAAAGGAAAGCTCAGGCCCTCAAGCTCAGAGGTGTGGCAGTTTGTGGCCATACTCACACTTGATCAACTTCACCACCTCGAGGTGGGAGCTGTTGGTCACCATGGTGCCGTTCACCTGGCAGAGGGGAGGAGAGGAGAGCTGTCAGCTGCAGATCCAGCAGCAAGGCACGGCAGCACAGGCCACGACGCTCACCTTGACTATGCGGTCCCCCTCCTGCACCCCAGCCTTCATGGCTGCTCCTCCTGCAGGACGGACAGACAGACCGGTATCAGGAAGAGCTGTGTAACACGATGTGAACACCACCTTCCAGCCCAAACAGCCCCCGTGCTGTTCAAGCAGTCACAGCCCAGCCCTTCCCATCCTTGGCCAGACTCAGGTTCCATCATCCGCAGTGACTCCTACCCATCCCAGAGCACCACGTGCATGTGGACACCAGAGAGGGGCCCAGCAGCAGCGCTGCTCTGCTCCTCTCCCCACTCCACTCTGTAACAAAGCCACCGAGGCTGAAATACAGGGAAAATTATCTTTTCCTCAAGCCAAAACCAAGAGGAAATGTTTCCATCAGCTCCGACTCCAGGCCAAGGGGCTGAGACACAGCAACGAGCTCCAAAAGTGGAAAGTACATGGGATCGCTGGGATTCTTTTGGCTCTTAATGCTCTCACTATTGGCAGTGAGTGACCGGGGTGGGCGTCTGCGCCGTCCCACGCCTGGGTGAGGTGGGTGCGTGTGACCACACACCAAGCAGCGTAGTTGGGAAGGCCCCCGTCCCAGTCTGTCTCTCTGGAGTGAGGGGCATGGAGGGGTCTCCCCACGCAGCTCCTGTTGCAGGAGAGAGGAACCCCAGTGCAA
Organism: Perdix hodgsoniae; assembly: GCA_035772895.1. Classification (NCBI taxonomy): domain Eukaryota; kingdom Metazoa; phylum Chordata; class Aves; order Galliformes; family Phasianidae; genus Perdix; species Perdix hodgsoniae. The sequence continues at coordinate 316,276 of JAPSGF010000136.1, forward strand.
ACGTGCCCTTGAAACCCGCAGTGCTTTCCCTTTACTATATTCTCATTTTTCCTGGCTTTCGGGCTAGAGGGGGGAGGGGGGAGGAGGTGGGAACATCCGCTGTAAAATAAGCAGCTCATTGTCTGTCTAAATTGCTGCTCCCAGCCCTGCCACCCCGCAAAGTCATTATACTGCAAAACCAGCAGCATCTCCTGCAGCACAGCGCCAAGAGCCGCGCGCTGCCGACGCGTGTTTACCCAGGGCTGCCGGAGGGAATTCCCCACCCACCCACCCATGGCAGCACTTAACCTGTCCCTGCCCAGGGCCACCCCAAACCCTGCTGCATCCCCCACTGCGGAGACAAACCCTTGGTGCTCCGTTTCTCCATTGGCACGGAGCGGGTGAGGGGGGCCCGAGGCGACCCCCAGCCCCTCCAGCCGCTCACCTGGCCGCACGGACTGGACGAGGACGATGCGGTCCCCACTGACGGTGAAGCCAAAGCCATGCTGGTCCTTCTGGATGATGACACACCGCTGGACCAAACCTGGGGAGGGAGAGGAAGAAAAGCCAGTGAAGCTCTGAGCCGTGGCTCTGCCAGGATGCCTGATTTTGGGAGCCGCGGCAGCACTTGGGGCTGCAGTGGGGACCACCGTGCGCGAACCAGCCTTTCAATGCCAGAACATCCCTGCTGCAGGGTGGAAATGATGGCTTATAGGAGCACCAACCCCACACCCACAGCTCCATCCCAGCCCAGGGGACATTTCAGGGCTGTTTGAAGCCTGCTGCTTGGAGGGTGCCTTCCTATCCACAGCCGGTGGATGGATGCGATGCAGCCCAGCACTGCTAACGCTGGGAGCAGTCGGCTCTCCAGCTGTGCAGAGAGCTCAGCACCGTCCTCAATTGCAAGAACCCACCTGTGGTCTCGGAGGAATCAGAGGGCTGACGGTGGTGTCCCGGAGATCTCCGCTCTGAAGACGAATCACCCAGGGAAGACAGGCTGCTCAACCTGCGGGGAGAGCGCGGTCGGGCTGACGGAGCCGTCCCCAGGCACCGCTGAGACCTGCCTTCCCCTCAGAACAACACGTGCCCAACGGAGGGAAGCACCAGCAGCTGGCACCTGCCTGCCCCTGGGGAAAGCGCTTCTCCCATCCCAGCCCCAAGGGATGCTCAGGGGGGTCAGGGAGAGCAGCACAGGGGACAGGCAGAGGACAGGGGCGTCATGCAGTGCGCACAGCCGCAGGGCTCGGCAGGCTACAGAAGGGTTGATGGCAGAACAGGGAGGAAGCTGCAAGAGATGGAAGAGAGATGGACAGACAGACGGACAGACAGCAGATGGTTCGGCGATGTTTCGCCCCCTCGCTGAGCCTCGTGGTCCCGCAGCAGGGCGCAGGATGGACAAACTGCCTGAGGACATTGCAGGGATGCAGCACATCCCCTCGCCTGGTGCTGGAGGGATGGCAGCGGGAGGTGGGGGCCCAGACAGTGCCTCCATTCCCAAGTGGGAACACAGCCGCTCCTCATCCCTGCTCCTGCCAGCGCTGCGGGGCCATGCTGGAGCTGGGAGTCCCAGAGCACCAGGAGAGCGATGCTGGGGCCACAGCACCGCTGGCAGGAGCAGCCGCGGGTCTGTGCCCTGCCCCCAAGGGCTGCAGTGAAGCGGGGGTGCAGCGTGCGGAGTTCAGGCAGCCCCCACCCTGCTTACCTGGGCAGGCGCTGCCTTTTGCTGCCCGCTCTGCTGCCAGCAGAGCACAGACCCCAATGGAGGTGGCACAAGACCCAGAAGACAGCAGTGCAGGAAGGGGGAAAGAGGAGACAAACAGATCAAGAGACAGAGGGACACACAGCACAGCCAAACTCCACGCTGCCGCCCTGCATCCTGCAGGACAAGCAACCTCCACGGAGGAAAGGCACCCCAGGACCCTCTGCTGCCACTCTGGGAGCACACAGTGGGGCCGTGGCACCACCCAAACCCCCACAGGATCAAAGTTGGAGGCAGTGCCAGCCGCAGAGCCACGCTGCCAGTTTCCAAGACTCAACAGCTCCGAAACCACAATTACAGGCATTGAGTAATTCACCCCTTTCCATGGGATCAGCACTCTCCTCCTGCCCCAGTGCCACAGGGCCATGGCACAGAACCAGCTCCCTGCAGGCCCCGGGCATTAGGAAGCATCTGCCTGGGGGCTGCTGGGGCCACGTTAACTCCAACCCCATACACACAGCCACTGGGCGCAGCTGCTGATCCGCTCGATCACGTCTGCAATCAGGGGATGCAATCGGGACCTTGGCAGGACGGAGCCCAGGCACATTCGTAGGCTGAAAATGCAGGGGCACAACACCAGCGTGATCCTGGTGCGATTACCCCCAGGATTGCCCTGGGATTACCCTGGGATTACAGGCAGGCGGGCACGGGGCAGGAGGTGCCTTTATCCAGGCCGAGTTGAGGTCGGTTCTTTCAGCATCGCCCCACAGGCAGAGACCCCGGAGGGGCTGTGCTGTGAGCTGTGTGCTG
>JAPSGF010000136.1:327524-346155 GCA_035772895.1 Perdix hodgsoniae
GGGCAGTTGACGAAGATGAGTTTGCTGAAGTTGAATTTGTAGGTGAAGCGTTTGCCCTTGGTCTTGTGCAAGATGCGCTTGTTGTAGTAATACCTGGGAGGGATGGTGGGGTGTTAGCAGCACGGATGGATGGGGGCTGGATGGGTGGATGGAGGGAGGGAGGGATGGATGGGTGGATGGATGGGTGGATGGATGGGTGGGTGGATGGGTGGATGGGTGGATGGATGGATGGATGGATGGATGGATGGATGGATGGATGGATGGATGGATGGATGGATGGGTGGGTGGATGGATGGGTGGATGGATGGAGAGATGGATGGTGGGAGGGAGGGAGAGGCGGACAGATGGATGGGTGGATGGGTGGATGGAGGAATGGGTGGGTGGAGGGAAGGATGGATGGGTGGATGGAGGGAGGAGTACATAGATGGATGGACAGATGGACATGCGAAAGCTTTGCACAAATTCCTCCCCATCACAAGCTGAGAACCAGGAGAACCAGGAGCTCCCAAACCACATCCCCACGGTCCCACTGTCCCCATGCAGGTGGGCTGTGCTGCGCGGGGGGTCAGGGCCTGGTGTTCCTGCAGCACCACCTCCCCGAGGGCTCCAAGTCCCCAAAGGCTCTCCGTGACCCGGCAGCACCTGAGAGCTCGGCTCAGTTTGTCGTAGTTCATTTGGGGTTTGCACTTCCGCCGGCCCCACAGCCGTGCCACCTCGTCGGGGTCCTTGATGACGAACTCCCCGTACTCGCCCTGCTGCCAGGCGATGACATGGCGGAACTCCTCCTTCTGCAGCAGCTCCAGGATGAAGTGCCAGAGCTGGATCTGCCGCGAGCCAGGGCTGGACTCGGCTTTATACGCCCAATCCGGGAAGGCAAGCCCTGCAGGGTGGGCAGCAGCTTAGAGACCCGGGATCGGGGACATCGTCCCCCTATCTGGGCTCTGCCCAGGGATCTCAGCCACATCCCCAGCCCAGGAGGCTGCCTGTGGCTCTGTGGGAGGACCACGGTTCACGCAGGATGGTCCCAGTCGCTCCCGGTGTGGCTGTGCTGGTGCTCACCTGGTACCCAGTAGGAGCCGGGCAGGGCGGGCAGCCCCGGGGCCACGCAGCCACACTGCATGCTGCAGCCTGAGGGCATAAAGCAGAGGGGTCACGGGGCAAGAACACAGCATCAGGGATACACCCAGCACCAGAAGATAACGTCCAGCACCGGGGGTGCACCCAGTACTGACGGTACATCCAGCACTGGGTGATGCACTCAGCTCTGAGGCAGCATAGGGGTGCACCCAGCACTGAGGATATGCCCAGCACCAAGGAATGCTTCCACCGCCAAGGGATGCTCCCAGCACTGGGGGTGCATCCAGCACAGGGGCTGCTCTCGGCACTGAGAGCACACCCAGCACCAGGGGATGCTCCCAGCGCCGGGGAGCTGCGGAAGCAGGAAGGACAGGTGGATGGAGGTGGCTCCCTGCACACTGGCGGGTGCAAACCCTCAGAATTCACCATTCCTTCCCTCTTTCAGAGCATCCAGGCAAGAGCGGAAAGCACAGCCCCTCCGGTCCCCACGGCCACATCGTGCCCCACTCACCTGCGGCGACGTCGGGGACCCGGTCCCAGGCAGTAAGTAGCACATGGACAGGAGCAAGAGAAAACATCTGAAGGTTTTAGAGAGAACCACCTCCATATATACAGGGAGGGGATGGGTAGAGAGTAAATCTTCTTACCCCTGGCAGGAAGCAAGAAACTGCTGGAAGGGCACAGGGGGAGCATCCCACACCCAGGGGCTGTGGCTCGCACTCCCCCTTCGCTCCGTGGCAGGGGGGATTCGGGGGCATGGAGCAGCCCCGTGCCTGGCGGTGCCCATGGTTTGTTAGAAGGTGGATTGAGATTGGGTGAAATAAGGAGAAAGAGCCCATGGCAGAGCTGGGAGCTGGTGGTGATGGCCCTTTTCTGGGCTGTGGGTTCCACGTCGGCCCCGGCGCCGTCCCAGGAGGGTAAATAGAGCCGGGGCAGCGCGGGCTGTTTGGATTCGAGCAGAAATGCAAACAGGCCCCTGAGAACAGCAGATACAAAGGGCAGGAGGCGAAGATCCGCCCCGAGGGCTCGCTCGGCACCAAGCGGTTATGAAAATGCCTCTTGCCTGTTCTTCCCTTCTTGTTTGCTCTCCTCATTTGCTTTGCTCTCCCCGCTCCTTTATTCTCCCTCATTAGCGAGCGCCTCGCCGCCGCTTTCATGTCTCTCTGGTCCCCGTGCCAGAGGTTGTGGGTCGGCGCTCCCCGGCTGGGCTGAGCCCTTTGGGACCCCTGGGCCTGGGGGTGTCACCCCGGGGTGCCCCCCTCTGGGATAAGGGACGCCTTGAGCAGGAAGGGAGGGAGGTGATGGGACACAAGCAGTGAGGTATCCCTGGGATGGGGACACAGCGCGTGGCGCCGACCTCGCGGGACCAACTGGTCTGCCTGCCCGGGCTGAGGTCTGTTCAGGCTGGGGACTGGCCATGCTGGGGTCTGGCTGGATTCCTGCCCCTTTATCTCTCCCAAATCCCGCTCCAATCCCCTTATCTTGCTCAGCCCTCCCGGGCATCGCGCGAAGCAGGCGGAGGTGAGGGGGCTGTTTGTTTAAAAGCATTAATGCTATTAAAACAAGCGGCTTAGAGGCCATCGGAAAAGCACGGAGCTGAGGGTCCGAGCGGGGCGGGCGGGGGGCCCATTCCAGGTGTGGGGCGGGGAGAGGGGGGCTGCCCACCCCATCCACAGTGGGGGAAAACATCCCCCCACCCCCTGGAGATGTGCCCCAATTTCCCAGTGCCAGAGTCCCAGAGCTGCCGAGTCGGACCCCAGCCCCAAATCCAGGCTGCGGTGCTCACAGTGCTGTTCCTCCTTCCCCCCCTCTCCCCTCACTCTCCTTCCATTCCCTCTGTCTCCAGAGGCTGTGGGATTTAAAAGGTTTTGTACCGTGGTCAAACAGAAACCCTAACCGGGGAGTGACACCAGGGATGGGGTGAAGGTCACCGCAGAAAGGCAAAGTCCTGGCAAGGGAACGGGGACAGGAGCTCAGCACAGCCCCAGCAGGCAGAGCAATGCCTTCCCCATCCCTGCTCTGTCCCCGCTGCAGGAGGTGCTTCGGAATTCAATGCCGAATCGTTAAGGAACCCTTCCCGCAAAGCAGAGCCGGGACGGGGCGATGCTGGGGCACTGAGCAGGGCAGCACCGGGCGGGATGTGGGGACGGGACGGGGACAGGGAGACAGAAGTGGTCTGGGAGCATCCCCACCGCCCGAGAACTGCTGTGACGGCGCCCTGCCAGGGTGCAGGACGTGACATCGGCCGGGATGCAGGACGAGATATCGCTGCTCCGTCCCCTGAGCCCGTTCCTAATCCCCAAAGCTCTTTGAGGTTTTCCCTCACTGCTTAAATCCGCTTCGGTGCAGGCAGTGAGCCGGCTGGATGCGAGCAGTGCGGGATGCTGAGCCGGGGAGAAGCCATCCCCCAGATTTCCCTCTTTTCCCCTTCCCCCCCTTTTTCTCTCTCGCAGTTCATCCAGCAGAGAGATGCAGCTCACCTGGAAGTTCCCTGCGGGGCGAGACCTCGCTCTGCAGCCATCAGTGACCGACCGAGGCCGAAGGCACAGGGCAGCCTCGGCAACACGAGGCCGCCGCCGCCGCAGTGACCCCAAACACCCACCGGCACCCTGGGGACGTCCCAGCACGAGGGCAGCAATGGGACGGGTGTGGGACGTTGGGGCTGGGACCCCCCCCGATGCTCTCCTACCTCCCGGCTGCCGCGCTGCATCCGCCTCCCCCGGGCGCTCCCCTCCACTGTCGCCCCCGACCCGATGCATTTCGTCGCGTGCGGCGTTGGGGTTACTTAAAATGAAAACCCAGTCCTCGGCGCTCCCGGGAGGGCGGCCGTGGCTGCGAGACAATCGCGTTAACCCCTCACCGGCCACAGGCTGCCGACCGCTGCCGCCGCCTGACCGTGGCTCCCCCCGTCCTCCTCCTCCTTGCAGGCAGTGGGGCTGCCCAGGAACCCCTGCACCCATCCCTGGGGCCGCATGCAGCCAGGCCCGGGGCAGAGGAGGAGTGGGTGGATGGGGTGTCTGGGACGGAGCTCCCCATCCCTAGAAACCCCCACGCAACCCAGTGCGGAGACACCGACACCAAAAATGCTGCCGCCTGCTGCGGCAAGCGGCTCCGAGCTCCCTCCAGCCCCATTCCCCTCTCCAAGCCCTCTGAACTGAGACAGCGAGGTGCAGGAGATGCTATTGTCCCACACACGTCCCCATGGGACACTCCATGGCCAGCAGCAATGGGGACAGACAGCGGGGCTGGACTCTGGTTCTGCTTCATTAGCAGCAGGTACAGCCGGTGTGTCCCCACGGGATGCTCCCTGCTGCAGCACCGGGACACGCGTGGGGATCCGTGTGGGAATGCTGGAGCTTGGCACTGCCATGGGCTTCTTTCCATTGGCACCAGGTGCTGGATCCCTGCGGGCACGTAGGGAGCTGTGCCCACCCCACACTGCTGTTGGGACGGGGGTGTCCCCAGCGCCCCGGTGGGCTCAGCTCAGGCGCAGGCAGTGGGCGGCCGCCTCCTGATCAGGATGGGAGAAGCAGCGCCGGGGAATTAAATTCTGGGGTTGTTTTCTGGTTAAATCAACCGAGGCTAACGTGATGGAAAGCGGTGTGAGGGGGGGTCCAGCCAGGCTGCGAGGCACAGGGCTGGGTGCAGGATTTGGGGCAGGGCTCAGTGTAGGGCTCAGCAAAGGGGTCGATGCAGGACTGGGTGCAGGGCTGGGAGCAGAGCTGGATGCAGAGCTCGGTGCAGGGCTGGGTGCAGGGCTGGGAGCAAGGCTCGGCGCAGGGCTGGCTGCAGGGCTCGGCGCAGCGCTACGCGCAGGGCTCAGCACTGCAGCACCCACAGCTCCGTGCCGCCCGCTCGATCCTTGCCGGAGCCAGACGGACGCGCCCGGGCAGCGCATCGGCGGCGGTCGGGTGGAGCCCGCGCGTTTCTTGCCGGTCCAGGAGCTTGCTGTGAATGCCCACCCATTGCGACACCCTGAGCACGGCGGCAGCGTGCCAGGGCCCCGGGCGCTGTGTGTTTGCCTACCAAAGAGCCGTGCGGGCTCGGGCTCCTTTGCTTTTCCCTGCCCTTAATTGGGAGGGATTGCCCGGGCGGCGCACGAGCTGTTCAGACACGAAGGGCTCCGGGGAGCGCAGCGCTGTGTGATGGGGAGTGCGGTGCCAGGAGCGGCCCAGAGCCCAGAGCCACGCTCCCAGCCCGACCCCAGTGGCCCCCGATGCGAACCCCACGTCCCCGTCCCGTGGGATGCAGCCCCTGGGGTCAGCGTGGCGCTTCTCACAGGTTAATCCCCCCCCCCCCCCTCCCTTCCAGGAGACCTCGTATTAAAATAACAACAAAGAAGAGGTGGGGGGGGAGTGCGGAGAAGTAGAGGCTGTGGGCGGCCTCAGTAGCTGGGTGAGCGATGGGTGACCATAAACTGGGGCTGCCCAGGGTTTGGGGCAGCAGAGAAAGGAGGAATGGCCATAAGCATGGAAAGCGATGTCAAAAAGAGGGAGAAGTGAGATGTGGGCAGGGAACCGCTGGGCAAAGGGGAGAAGGAGCGAGGCGAGAGGAGCGGAAGGATGGAGACGGGAGGAGAGCGGCAGCTGCAAGAGGAGGACATGGAACCCTGAGGTGCATAGAGAGGGATGGGAGAAATGGCAGAGAAGGAGCGAGAGAGGAGGGAGGAAAGGAGAAGGGGAGGAAGGGGCGGCTCGGGGCCGGGGCCGGGAGCAGCACGCGGCAGCACGCAGCAGCGCACGCTCGGCTCCGGTCACCGAAGCCTCTTCACGTCCCATTAGCGGCAATGGAAGGTGACAGCTGCGGATCGATAACAATCGCAGCAACAGACTCCGTGTAATAAACCCATCTCGCTCACATCGCCGCACCCCGGCCCCATCCGGCGCAGCGTTGGGTCCCGGGCTCAGCCCTCCTGCAGTGCTCGGGGGGGGGGGCTGCAGTGCCCGGGGGCTGCTTTCATGGCCTGGTGTAGAAGAGGGATGGAAGGAGGCAGAGAGAAGATGGTGGAGATTTGGGGTCGCATCGCATCTGTGAATTGTGCCATGGGAGCCATGAGGGCTTTGGGGAGGAGAGGCCATAGAGACCCCCAGGGGTGGGATGAGCCTCATTCCCCGCCCCCCCCCCCCCGGCAGCAGCACCTCAGCATGCGGTGGGCTCTGTGCAAAGAGCTGAGCAGAGCTGGAAAGCAAACAGGAGAGACACAGCCGCCCATTGTGGGGAATTCCAACCTGCCTCTGAGCATCCCCTGCGCCGGGCATCCTTCTGCACAGCCCTAAAGGGTGGATGCCTTGGGGGTCCGAGCTGACCCCAATGGTATCAGCATTCCTGACCCCATAGGGATGCTTCACTCCACGCACTGCGCTCCGCAGGGCACCCCGCTGACCACCCCAACTGCTGCAGGGAGGACCAGAAGGTGCACAGGGGGCTGGTTGGGGGTTTGGGGCTGTTTTCCAAACTCTCCCCCCCCTCCACCCCCCCCCGTGGGTCCTCTATGCGGAGCGGAGCGAGAGCAGATAATGCAGCAGCCAAATGAGAACTGAGATAAAGCAATTACCTGATCAATACGGGTGAAATTGAGTAATCTAACAGATCAATAGCTCCGTCCCTCTCGCCCTGCGCCCGGGCTGCACGCGAGCGGCTCCGCACCGCCGGGACCCACGGAAGAAGGGGTCAAGGAGATGGGAAGGAGCAGAGGGAGGGAGCCCACCAGTGCCCTGCTGCAGTGAGTCCCCCTTCGAGGGGATTGCTTTGGGGCCGGGATGGGGACACACAAATCCTGGGGTCTCCCTTTCCTCCCCCCCCCCTCCCCAAATCCATGCGCTCTGTTGGGTTGCAGCGCGTGCAGAGCAGGGCTGGGGGCTTTCCCATCGCCCCTGCAGGCTTTGAACTCCTATTTTGGCTGTGTTGGCGTTGGGGAGGAGGGGGAGCACCTGGCGGGAGCTGTAATCAGCTTTGCCATCAGCTCCCTGCTCCCAAAGAGCCGCTGGGGCCGCGCTGGAAAATTACCACTTTGATTTTACTGGAAGTTTCTAAACACTGAGCCTCGGTTTTCCAACTCGGGCCCAAACCTCCCCTATTTTCCCTGGAAAGCAGACAGCGCTGCTTCAGAGGAGCCGTCAGCAGAGCTGGGAGAGGGCTTCTTTAATCACAGCACTGGAAAAGCGTCTGCAGAGCCGCAGTTCTCCTCGTAATCAGGAGCTGAAAGAGCGGCTGCGGAGCTGCCTTCCCTTGGCTTCTCAGGGCTGCTTTCCGTGCAGGGGGAGCAAAGCATCACCCCAACGCACTCCCCAATTTTGGGGGATGTCTCCCACTCCCCCCCCGTTGCTGCAGCTCTGAAAAAGCAGCGCCGGGTTTGAATGGGAGACGCCACTCCCCCCCCCCCCCCCCCAACCTTTATCTGCCAGCTCCGTGCCGGCGTATGGAAACATTTTCTGCTTTGGACCTCACGAAGCAAACAGACGGAGAGAAATATTGGCAGCGGGAGGCTGAGCGAGCTCCCAAACAGGACCGGTCTGTGCAGAGCGCTGCAGCACCCCAAGCATTGGCCCCACGGCTGCAGCGGGAGCGAAGCGCAACCGCGGCGTTGGGGGCCGGGAGGCGGCGGCGCCCAACTGCCGGCACCGGGAGGGAGAAGCGAGGGGCGGCCGCGGCGCACGTGGCACCGGGATTAACGGGGGCTTGGTTCGGTCCGCGTTTCTCATCAGGTTAATTGGGCATCGAAGGGGGGGGGGCTGAAGCCACGGGCCGCCCCGTTCGCAGAACAGCAGCGGCGCTGCTCGGGGCGAGGCGCCAGCAGCCCCCGCTCCGCTCCTGGCGCACACAGAGCCCTCTGTGCCGCTCCGCAAAAACCGAACTCAAGGAGCCCCAGCCGCTGCCTCCCCCCGCAGCGCAGCGCCGCTCCGCACCTCCCAGCCCCTCTTTGATGCCGTTAAAAACAAAACAACTTAAAAAAAAAATAGCGAAAAAATAAAACCCAAACCCACACGGGGCCAATTGGCCCCAAGCCGGGGCAGCAACGTGCCGAGTTCAGGGCGTGGATTTGGGCCAGTCGGAGTTAAACGGAGCTGAGGAGCTGCTGGCGGGGCGCAGAGGCGCTCAGCACCAAATCCCAGCACCCGGCCTGGGGGGGGGACGGGGGGGGGACACGATGGGGACAACATCGGTTGCGATGGGGAGGAGAGGCGGGGACGCGGCGCCGAGGACAGAGCTGCGCGCAGCCACGCTTATTTAAAAGGTTTATTTAACTTTTAATTTGAGGTAAAATACTTTTTTTTTTTTTCCCATTTTCTTTCTTTTTTTCTTTTTTCTTTTTTTTTTTTTCTTTCGACTTCCATAACAAAATACAGAGCTATCAGATACCCCTGGAAAAAAAAAATATGTATATTATACATATATTTCTATAACATTACATCATATATATATAATATATATATGCCGACTTCTTTTTTTGTTTGTTTGTTTGTTTCTGAAGACTTTATAGAAGTGGAACGTCTAAAGGCACTGCACAACGGAGGCGTTAAGGACTACTTTACACTGCTATGTACATCTGCACACACACCGTCCTGCCCAGCCCACCTGTGTGTCTGCATCCTTCCGAATCCCTGCTGAATCCAGTCCAGTAAAGTCAAAGAACATGCCTCAGGAGAAGTGATTCTTACAGATAAAGCAACTTTCTATGGGTAAATACTTAAAAGCACTCTAAAAATCGAACTTCTTTTAGGAAAAAAAATAATAATAAAATAAAATAGCAACGATCTGGTTACGATTAGCTCAAAACCGAGAGAAGAAATGCGTTCAAAACCCACCAGGATCCGTAAAGACGCAAAAAAAAAAAAAAAAAATTAAGGATAAAAAATAAAAACGAAAAACAAAACCTGTCATTTAAAAACAAAACAATGTTAATTACGGAATAAATAAAAAATAAAATTAAAAAAAAAACAGAAAAAAAAAACAACCAAGGGACAACCGGGCCGCTGTGTTAATGCTGCTGCCGGGGGCTGTGCTGCTGCTGCCCCCATCCTGGTGGTGGGACGGGGTCGGATCCTCCTGCCCTCCTTCCTTGGGTTCCTCCCAGGTCCCGGCCGTTGGTTGTCCGATTAAAGTCTCTTTCCTACAGATTCCCTACGACCAAACAAAGCCAAAACAGCTACAAAAAAAAACAAAAACAGAACAAAAAGAAAAACCCCAACAAATGGTTTAAACATGAACATGCTCTGGATTAATTACTACAGGCGGACGTTGAGAGTTTTCAACCATTTAAACTTTACAAGTTTAAAGATTTTGGCACATTGGAATATATATATATAATTTTTTTTTTAATTTTTTTCTTTAAGTTTCTTCTTTCGAAAGGTAAGTTGTGATTTCGAAATGTCCTGACCCTCCCCAACCCCCCCCTCGGCCGGGGGGGAGGTGGGGGGGCTGCCCTGGGCACTGCCCCGCTCCACGGCCCGCTGTCCTGAGAACCTGAGTCCTTATCCCTGATGGCGGAGCTCCCGGTTTGCAGTGCAATGGCTATGAAGAACCCCCAGCCCAGGCCTGGCAACTGTTACAAACTCTTAAAGCCAAACGACAGTTCGTCTTGGTGGGTTGGTTGGTTTCTGCCTTAAAGAAGCGCAAAAGGGGCAGTGCCACCTCCCCAGGGGGGAGCAGCCCCCCCCCGCAGGCTCTGGCACTTGGGAATGAGGGGCGTCGATATGCGTCACGGATGGGAAAGGCCTCGTGTTGCGAATTCCTGAGTTCACGCTGATGTTGGCTGCAGGGCTGAGGAGGGGCTGCTGCCCTTCTCCCCTCCGGCCCCGGTGCCAAAATCCCGGTGCCAAACCCCGGTGCAGGGATGCTCTCCGGTCTGCAGCCACGCTCACTGCGCGGCGGGGCGGTGGGTGGCGCTGCTCACACAGCCGACCTCCGAGCATCGCCAGACCCCCACGTCTGCCGGCCGGGACCAAGGCGCAGCCACGCCGTGGGCGCAGCTCTGCCCCACGCGGGGTCCATCGTTCTCTGATCTCCATCCGAGGAATCATTCAGAATCCGTCCTGATGCAGCAGGAAAGGGGGAGGTGGGAGGTGAGTGGGGGGAAGGGGGGGATGAGCGTTCCTCGGCGTAATCCGGAGCCTAAATTAATCAGCCTAACGAGAACCGCAGCTACGTAGGGAAACAGCAGATTTATAGCAAATGCAGTGAGATTCACAGCGCGGGTCGGAGCAGCGCCGCGCCGCCCGCACTCCTGCGGGGCTGCAGCCACCTCCGCGAGGAGCCCGATCCTGGCCACCGCCTCCGGCTCCTCATAGGCTCCTTCTGCCAACAGACCCTGCTCTCATAAAGTGTATACGTAGTTAAGGCATGAGTCAAAGTGATAGGGGAACCAAACAAAGGAAATAAGATTGAACAAAGCTCCTGTCATTCCTTCTCCATGAACTCACCACAATCATTGCAGCGTTAACCTTCCAATCGCTCCCAGCTCCACCCACACCATTACGAAAAGAAAAATAAAATAAAAATAAAATAAAAAATCCTAGGGTACATTTTAATGCGTGTATTAAAGGCATTAGGTTATTATTATTTTTTTTTTTTTTCCCACCCCACTCCCTTCCCTGAAAGATTCTATAATCTGCTCATGGCTTCTGCAGTATTTCTGAAAGGCCCAAAGGACGGCGCCGCGTCCCGAAGCGCTGCCATGTCCCGGCACACAGAGCTGTCTCTCTGCAGCCCTCTCCAACCCGAGGACAGTGCAATATTCTCTCTCCCTGCCCTCCCCCAACCCCCCACGCCCCTCCCAAAGCGCAGACAGCTTCCGATGCTGGCGCACAGCACACGTCTCCCATCGTCAGGAAATCCTCCCCGCCATCGCACCAGACTCCATCAAAGAGGGAACTGGATGAACTCAGAGATTCCCGCTTCTATAAATACTCGATAGAGCGCGCGGGGAACAGACTGCACCGGAGTTCCCCTGTCTCGGCGGAGGCCTCAACCCCTCTGGAGTTCATGCAAGGCGTGAAGCTCAGCACCCTCGCCTCTCCTAATCGGAACAAGACAACCGCGTCTCACCTGCAAGTCAACAATGAAAACAAAAAACACAACCCCCCGCCCCCCCAGTCTCTAGAATTACCAAACCAATCTAGCCCCGGCCCCCCCCCACCCCCCAACCCGCCCCCCACGCTCTGCAACCTTGCTACATAAATACAAGGATGGTTTCGGCACGCGGCCTTAGGCGTCGGAGGCAGCAGCGGCTGCCACAGCCTTGGGCCCGGCGGCGAGGTGCGGGCTGCCCAGCACCCCATTCCACGGGAGGCGGCCGTTGGGGTGCTCCTCGGGGGCGTCTGCCTGCCGGTCCCCGTTCCAGCGGCGCTTGAGACGCAGCTTGGGGGGCATCAGGGCGTCCTCGCGCTTCTCCTGCGCTCCAGGCTCTCCGGACGGCTCTCTGGGGGGCTTCTCACCACTGCTCTCCCCTGGATCCTGGGGCTCTTCGGCCGGGCCCTGGGCCTGGGCAGGCACCAGCGGTGCCGGGTGCCAGGATGGGGCAGCAGGTCTGGCAAACACCGGACCCTTCTCCTCTTCCAGGCTGGTGCTGGGCGCTGCCATGCTGGAGTTTTCCTCCTTCTCGCTTTTGTCTTTTCCCTTCGCGGGCGGCTCTTCGCGCTCGGCCTCCTTGTCCACAGGGGGCTCGAGCTTCACCCTGGGGGGAGGCGGAGAGGCGAGCTGGGGGGTCGCTGACTCTTCGTTGCTTTCCAGTCTCTCCCTGTTTTTGCGCCCGACGGGCGGAGGCTGCAGCTTGATGGGGAACTGGGGCTGCTCCTCCATGGGCATTTGGCACTGTAGTGGTGGCACCATGAGGCCCGGATAGCGGGGGAAAGTCCGCGGGCTCAGATGGTAGTTGAAGACGGAGCAAGCTTGCGAATGCAGGTAGTGTTTCATTTCCTCAGGGTTGAAAGAGAAGCAGCTGCTGCCTGTGAAGGGGCTGAGGCCTGGAGACGGGCTGTAGGAGAACAGGGTGGGAGTCAGGGACAGCGCAGGCGAGATGGGGACGTTGAGGACCCCGCCACGTCCCGGCAGGGGGGACACGGCAAAGGGGCTGTGAGGATCCGGGTAGATGCCGGGCCTGGTGAAGAGAGGCAGCATGATGTCTGGCTTGCGCTTCTGGTGGTTGACACCCCCGGCGCTCGCGGTGTTACGTGAGGCCATGAGATCCACACCACGGCGCCAGTCGGCGGAGCCATCCTCCAGCTCTGGTAGGTCAGGTTTCCTCTCACCGCCGTCGCCCAGGGCCTCTGGGTTGGATGGGACCAGGGAAGGGCCGGAGAAACGGCCGGGCTGTGCATCATCAGTGGGAGAGTGGCTGTCCAGAGGTGGGAAGTGGAAGCGGGACGAAGCCGTGGGGACGGGAGGAGCGCTCTGCGGCACAACACCTGGGCACGGGGAAGGGGAAGAGAGGGGGAGAGTTAAAAGCGCCGTTGCCAAGGCAGTAAAATCAGAGGCAGAGCTGCTTTTAGGGCTGCACCCGCAGGCATTTGGAAGAGCAACACAAAAATACCAGGAGCTCTCAGCAGCGCAGCAGACGATCAGATGGGAGGCACCTTCCCCATCTGCTCCCCTCGCTCCTGCCCACCTCAAAAGCTCGTCACTGCTGGGAGGAATCTTCTCCTCTCAGCCCTGGTGGAGGTTTCTCGAGCCTCCAGCAGCACTGAAGGAACTTCCACTTTTGGATGCCCTCCCCTGACCTCTTTGCTTTGGTTTAACCAGAAAACGGCCTCAGTGCCGGAGCCTCAGGAGCACGATTGAGCAACTGTGTGCCAGCACCACCGGCAGAAACACCGCTGGTAAACCTCAAACTCTCGGAGGGGAATACTGAGAGCCCCTGATTTGTGGAAGTTCTCTCTCTGATATTTCTGCCCATACCATCGCTAGCTCCTGCAGGCTTCTCTTCCCCATCCTCCTGACGCAAGCTTCGCCACGGTGCCCACAGAAGCACGTCTCTGCATTTTACTCCTGCTGCACTGAGCCGTACCGAGGCAAATTCCTCCACACGCCTTCTCACCTCCACAACACACCGTTTGATTCTCCTTTCCCTTCCAAACTGCGTGAGCGAGTCAGGAAACCTGATTCCAGTGCCCCAAACAGGTCTGATATCCCAACCCCCATCCCAGCCAGAAGGAAAGAAAACAGGTTGTAATTAGACAAGTGCATTCCAGTTCTCCAAACTTCTTTTTTTAAATGCATGCCCCAGAGATAGGAGGGAGTGGCTGCAAACAGGGAAAAGGAACAGCAGTGAGCAATATTGAGCTGGAACTGCCCAGACTTGTTGCTGCAAGTAATTATAGATTTGCAGCACTGTTTCGTACTACATCTTACACCCCCATGCTTTGGCTGAGGACTCCTGGAGAATACATTTCCTTCTCCCCGCTGCCATAAAGGCAACACGTCTCACGCAGGTGAGGCCTCTATGAATATTTCTCTTCTCCCAATCCTGTCTTCTGGGTTACTGCTTGGCCAGAGGACAAAGACTCTGCTATCACGCCAGGCCTCCCCGAAGGCAGAGATGGATGCAGGCGGCTCCAACTGCCAACATCAACGCGCAGTCATCGCTGTACGTAGGCACAGAGCACACAGCACCGATGAGAAATCGCCTTGCCCACACGTAACCTGTTTTTCTCAGCCACTAATGTTTCAGAGTCAACATTCAATCCCCACTTTTCCCCCCGCTCTCTCCCTTCTCTCTCTGCTAGACGAATCTTCAAGGCTTCCCCCGAGGCGCTCTTCTGGAGGTGAGAACGAAGAACGCGGCGCTGTGAGAAAGGCTGGTTCAGGCGCCTCTGCAGTCACGCTTTCTTTGCTGAGGAGAGTTTGCAGTCTAGGGCCTCACTGTAATGACTTCCAGAAGGTTTTTGGATGGACACGATCGCCATTCATTTCCCTGGTCGTGTGGTGGCTGTTCAGTCGTGGAGACAATCAGGCCAGCTGCAGAAATCTAGCTATGGGGGGACTTAACTCCACCAAAAAGCATCTTCCAAACAAAGGACCCTCCTTCCAGAGAAACCACAGCAGTAATGCTGACTCCAGGACAAACCGAGTCTGAACTTCTGCTACCGCTTCTGGCAAGAGACTCAAAGGCCTTTTAGGACAAGCAGGGAACAATTAAGCTCCATTCCCAAACTCTTTTTTGTTATCCTGAGTGTCAGCACATCATTCTGCTGCAGGGAGGATCAAGAAATACCTGTGATTTTAGCCAAACTGACAAGCTATTACTCTTCTCTGCAAACTCCAGCAACGCTCTGCGCCCATTATTATGTTTCTCTGAACTCTAGACACGTTGACTAAAAAACAAACAAACAAGAAGCACAACCCTTTTTGGATACGAAAGGAATAGACCTGCAACAATAAGGGGCTCCTGCAGGAGAGGAGCAGAGAGCAAACTGCTGCTAGGCTGTGAACTTTCCAACAGTGCTGACAGATACGCCTTGCTGTGCGCCTCTAAGCGCCTTGTCAAGGAGGCTCACATTTATATGGTGCCATAAACTTACATTACAAACATGTGAGGCAAGGTCCCTGCAAGAGAAATAAAACCTTCTTATCCCAAGGACACCCGCACCCCAACAGCAAAGCAAAGCAAAGCCGCAGCACCAATAAAGGCAGTCCAGCAGGCTGGCTCAAATAGGAAACCAGAATGCCCCCAGTCTCCCCTGAGGACAACCACAGATGCACCAGTGACAAGCTGAGGGAAGGAGCGCTGCAGATAAAGCTTTATCAGTGCCCAGGCATTCCCACCACACCAGCCCTGATTGCCCCAGCAGTCTTTCAAGAGTCGGAGCTGACTGATAGGGGATGTGCAGAGGCTGCTGCCCTGGCCCCACTCCTGCACCCGCTGACTTGCAAGGAAGCTGCCAGCCCCAACTCTGTGCTCACCGTTAGGCCGGATGTTGATGAACGGATAGTTGGGCATCACCAGCTTGTTGAAGTTGAACTTGTAAGTAAACCTTTTGCCCTTTGTCTTGTGAAGAATCCTCTTGTTGTAATAATATCTATAAAAGAAAGGGAGAGAGACCAATCAAGGCACGGGGAGATCTGTTTAAGAGTCTTTGTTTTGTACTGCTACCAACATCCACCTTTGACGTACTCACAAAAATGAACACGATGGGATCCAGAACAGACTTAGCTGACAGCATGCACTGAGACACTGAACCTGAGAAAGGGGAATCCGTGCTCGAGACTTTGGTGGAACAAAACTCAGTGCAATCACAGAGGGACCAAACAAACTGGATGTCCTCAGATTTTATTTTCCCTCCTGCCCTCGAGGCCTAGCACACTGCCACAAACACAGCAAGTGTACAAAGCATCAGACTGCACATCAGGAGGGCTGGTTCCTGCTGCCATCAGGCCTGTGAGCAAGTTGCTTCCCTTCCACTTACCCACTGGCACCATAATGCACAGCCCCAGCGAAGGCAGAACACAGAACTCACAGGGAGAGGAGGTGCAAACTGCACCACGGCCTCCTCCCCACTTACACCAGCACCACTGTTTGTCCTCAGCCATATAATAACAGTGTACTACGGTGCTGCATGCAGATCCCAGACACAGTTCTTTACACTCAGAGCTAGGTTAACACATGCTGTTGCCACAGCACACCCCAAACAAAGCACCGTCAGCTCCTCAAGAAGTGGGGGGGGAACAAGCCAGGGCTCCCCACCTGGAGGAACTGTCAATAGCCACAGCTCCTGTCCCACTGCTGTCGCATTTGGCACCGAGATGCCAAGACATGATCAGCGTTGGCAGGTGGTGGCTATTTTCCACTCCCATGAATCAATTACAGCCTCAGTGCCATTCAATTTATCGTTTCCTTCCTGTTCCAGCATGGGACTCGAGTGCTTGCTGCCTTGTTTGCCTTTGCCAGCTCCACCCAGGAGGTATCATAGGGCGTAAGGCAGCGAAGTCCACGTAGCAGACAGTGCTGATAATGCCAGGACCTGTCAAGAACCCGGGCTCTCCTGACAGGCTGGAAATGCTGAAATGCTTCACAGGCTTGTGTGACATTCTTACTGTCTGTATTTCAAAATACAGATGAGCCACTGAAAAAACAGAAACCATCTGAGAGAGGCTAAATGGAACAGGACCAACTACTAAGGGAGATTTTAGCCTTCAGAAGTGCAGAGGGAGGAGCAATGAGCCCCTGTCTCAAATGAAGGGACATCGGTGGCTGGAGGGTGCCCTTCACCCACAGGCAACTTCATGTCACTGGGGTCAGGACATGGAATTCACCACCGTATGTGACAAAGCGTGAAGGGGTGGTGACAGGTGAGTGACACACACCCAATCCCTGGAATGGGCACCAGGTTTAGCAGTAAAGAGACAAAGGCACGTTAGAAAGGGGAGTTGCTTTCTCTGAAACGGTACCATTGATGGTGTGATAATAGAGTCACGCCTCTGGTTTCCTCCCACACCTTCTTGCTCAAGCCAGCATCAGCAGTGGAAGCAGTGAAAAAAGAGACAGAAAAGCTCCCCGGAAGGAACCCATCCTGATAATAACAACCTGAGCACCAGGTGCAAATTTATGCTGTGACGCTCGGCCGCAAAACACGCCACGGTGATCCAGGAATTCCCTCTCCTGTGTCTGCCTGCTCACACGCTGGTACCTCACCAGGCAGTCTGGCACCCCGGAGCACAGATCCAATACAAACCTCCCAGATACAGAACTATGTTGAAGCAGAACACCTGCTGCCAGTAATCCAGATGGGTGGGCCAGGGGATCTCCTGCTCACCTGAGAGCTCGGCTCAGTTTGTCGTAGTTCATTTGGGGTTTGCACTTCCGCCGGCCCCACAGCCGTGCCACCTCGTCGGGGTCCTTGATGACGAACTCCCCGTACTCGCCCTGCTGCCAGGCGATGACATGGCGGAACTCCTCCTTCTGCAGCAGCTCCAGGATGAAGTGCCAGAGCTGGATCTGCCGCGAGCCAGGGCTGGACTCGGTCTTGTATGCCCACTCGGGGAAATGATAACCTTGGGAAGTGCCAAAAAAGAGGCGTTCAGACAGTGGCTCACAGCTACAGAGCTCCCAAATGCCAAGTGCTACAGCTGGGAACGAGTGCCTGCACTACGTATTGGTAATGTTCTTTCCAGAGGGGGACCACAGAGCATCGCTGGGAGCTGTAATTCCAATAAGTATTCAGTGCAGAAGTAAAAGCAGCCCAGATTTCTCACACTAGTTGCTCATTTTCTTACTCATTTTACCCCTACTCTCCTTGGAGAAGCCCCAAGGAAAAAAACGGAAAAACACACGGGGGTATGGGAGCCATTCAAGAGTCAGACACAGTGGAAAGGAGCCCAAGAGCTTAAAACATCGGTAGGAATTGGACTTCAGGTGCCCCAAAATAATGAGAAAAACAAAAACAGACTGGATTATCTGGGGCACCGTCCTTCCAGCAGGCAAGCACGGGCCGCTCTGGGGGTCTCCAGCTCCCCATCCCTCAGAGCACAGCACCCTGCTCCAGCCTCAGCCACGCCAACAGATGTTTCTGAGCGGCTGCCAAGTTCAGCTCTGTCAGAGCAGTTTCCCAGCACAGCTGCTATTGCGCGGTTTTCCAAATCATCGTGGCCGCAATTTTCAGCTCAGGCAGCGTGCACAGAGCCTCGTCGTGCTCAGATGGCACCCACCCCCCCCCTCCCACCTCCCCACATCGCAGGCTGCGGCTGAAAC
This sequence comes from Perdix hodgsoniae, assembly GCA_035772895.1. Taxonomy (NCBI): domain Eukaryota; kingdom Metazoa; phylum Chordata; class Aves; order Galliformes; family Phasianidae; genus Perdix; species Perdix hodgsoniae. The sequence continues at coordinate 345,283 of JAPSGF010000136.1, forward strand.
AAACCCAGGGAGCGCCGCGCCAGCCCTGGGGGAGCACGCTTAGAGCTCCCAAACCCTCACAAACAAAATGTCTCCACGAGGATCCATTTGCATATTAACACAGAGCTCACGAGGCTGTAAAACTGGCTGAGAGTGCACCGAAAGGGAGCCTTATCGATTCCCAGTGACACACAGCAAAGAGCTTTGAGGAGAGGTGGAATTAATCCCGCCTGAGCTCCTTCAGCCTGGGAAAAGAATTTGTAACAGCTGAACACCCTGCGCTCAGCCTTCCACGCGGCGCGCGTGTCCTTACCTCCTCCTCCTTCTGGCTTATCCACAATGCTGCAGCCTGCTTTCATTTTCTCCCTCCTGCTGACTGCGAAACAGAAGGAAATCAGCGCCAGCCCTGTCGCTACCCCGACCTCGCGGGCAGCGCTCTGAATCCCGGCCCTCCCCTCCCTGCACCCCACGGTCGGTGCCCCCGTCGCCGTGCAGCTGCACCGCGGGGCGTCGGGCTCCGCTCGGCGCTGCCGTGTCGGAGCGGCCCGGCGGGGCCGTGAAGCAGACAAAACAAGCCCAGTGCAGTTTGTCTCCTGTTACGAGACGGCCGCGCTGCCAAAACACACAAGCCGCTGAGCTCACCCAGATGTACCAGCGAGGGGAGGGGGGATCCCGGCTCCCGCTCCCCACTCACATCTGACTTTAATTTCGGGAGGCGGGCGCCGGGCCGGGCGCTACCTGCGGGCGGGGCAGCGGCACCGAGCGGCGCCCGGGGAGGGCCCGGCTCCGGGAGGGGGGGGGTCGGGGGCGAACGCCGCCAGCCCTGCCCGCCGCGGAGGGAGCCCGGCCCCGCGCTGTCCCCGCCGGGGTTTCCTGCCCGGCGCCGCCGCTTTG
>JAPSGF010000136.1:346555-360459 GCA_035772895.1 Perdix hodgsoniae
CGGCGGGCGGAGCGGGTGCGGTGGGGCGGCGGAGCGCGCCCGGGCCGCGGTGCCGATGGGGGGTGCGCGCCGCTCGCCTCGCTGCTGCCGCCGCTGCCTCCCCCGCACGGCCGCCGGAACCGGAACCGCCGCCACCGCCCACACACTTCCGGGCACGCTCCCACGCACTTCCGCTTCCGGTCGGAGCGGGCGCGCGCACGTACGCACGGCGCCGCTCCGCCTCGTGCCCGCCCCGCGCCACGACGGGTGGCGCCGGGGGACAAAAGAGGCTGGAAAGCGAAGGGTCCCGCGGGGGGACCTCGATGCGCCCAGCCGCTCCGCGCACAACGACGCTTCGTTCTGTTCTCTGCCTTTACTGGGGCCGCGTCCCCGTGTGGGGAGGGGGGAAAGAAGGGGGAAATAAAGCACGATGGGGGCCGTCCGTCCCTCCGTCCGTCTGTTTGTCTCTCCGTCCGTCCGTCCGTCCGTCCTCACTCAGGCTCGTGGCTGCGCCGTGCCGCCCTCAGCGCTGCCCACCTCGCTGTAGATGGTTCTGCTGGGACCCTTGAGGGGGTGTGGGAGCAGCCCGGGGTCGGGGGGCGCTCTACGGGGACGCCGCCATCCCCACCCCCTGCCCGGTGCCGGGTCGGCGCCCCACCTGCTCGTCCCCGTCCTCCCCGTCTCTCCGTTGCACCTGGGCGTACAGCAGCTCCTCGGGGCGGGCGGCAGCTGTGGGGCAGCCGAGGCCGTGAGGGATGGGGGCGGCCCCCTCCTGCCCGCCCGCAGCCCCCCGACCTTCAGCCTTCACCCCACGGTGGCGCCCACCTCTGTCAGCCTTCCTCCTCCTCCTCCTCCTCAGCAGGCACAGCGCGACGCTCGAGGCTCCCACACAAGCCAGCAGCACTGCCAGGTAGATGGGCCACCTCCGCCTGCCTGCCTCTACAGGACAAGGATGTGGGGTGGCCGGGTGGCTCTGTGCACCCAGGGTGGCAGAGGGGGCAGGGAGAGGCTTTACCTCTCCTGCACAGTTCTGCCAGGTCCACGGATTTGCTCTGCTCCTGAGCCGGGTTCCGGGCCACACAGGTGTAGGTGGCATTCGGGGCGCTGACGGGGACGGTCAGCTGCAGCACGAGACTGTTGTCACTCTGTCCCCAAGCTGCACTGCGGGTGCTGTTGTGCTGCCAGGTGATCTGAGCACCACTTCCAGCCGGCACCGAGCACCGCAGGTCGATGCTGCAGTCCTGGGCAGTGTAGGACAGCATCTCGTGCTGGATCAGGGGCACTGGCACAGGCTCTGTTGGGAGTGTGGGCAGAGCTGCTGGGACGGAGCTGCCTGGGGAAGGTACCTGGGGAATGCAGCCTCAAGGAACCGGGAGGGACAGGCAGACAAAGGGCGGCGAGGGATAAGTGCAGGTGGAGAGCAGATTTGTCATAAAGCAGGAAAATCCCCTTAGCAGATGGTCAGCAGCAGAGTGCAGGCAGGAAAGGGGAAGGGAAACCGCTGATAACTCTCAGCACAAAAGGTTTGTCACTTCTCCCTGCAGGCTGTAAACCCCAGGGATGGGGATGGGGATGGGGATGGGGATGGGGATGGTGCCCCTGCCCCCAGAAATCCCCTTCAGCTCACCGTAGACAGTGAGGCTGAAGGAGTCTTCATCCACCTGTGCTGACTGATATGTGATGTGTGCATCATAGACCCCACTGTCACCCCACTCCAGGGCACTGATCTGCAGTGTTGTCTCGTTGAGCAACATCAGCCGCTGGTTGTTGGGCTTGAGAAGCTTGGGCATCTCCAGATTGTACTCTGCCACTTCTATTTTCTTGCTGGCATTGGCTCTGAAGCTCCAGATGATCCTCTTCACACTGCTGCCAGGGTGCAGCTGCAGGGGGAGCTGCACCGAGTGCCCCAGCACACCGCTCACTGACTTCACCTGGGCAGCTGCAGTGCCTGGTGGGACAGCAGCGCTCAGTGGGATGGATGGAGAGCCCCAGGCACCCTCCTGGGTTCTTTAACCTGCACCATCACCTCCCCTGCCTGTGGCTGGGCACTGCTGTGCTGATGCCGCGTGCTTGCAGTGCTGCGGTGTCCTCACACCACCCCGTCCCCATTGCAGAGCTGGAGGTGGAGCAGGCTTAAGGGTGAAGCCCGTAATAATTCCCTCCAGAGACCCTTCAAAGCTGGAGGCTGAGCTGCAGGGTGCAGCGGGGCTGGGCGCAGAGCTCCGTTCTCAGCCCTGTGGCGAGACACAGAGCTCCTGTGACGTGAGCAGGAGGCGGCTTTCAGGCACAAAGAGCTGCAAAGAGGCGACGGTTCTGGGGACCGCTGTGTCCCCACATCACAGGGCCCGTCCTGCATCGGCTTCCTGCCCACACTCAGGGCCAGCCACACGGTTCCCATCCGCTGCACCAAGCTCCAGTTTGCAGAGAGGAAAGCAGAGCTGCAGGGGTCAGCACACAGACAGCAAACAGTGGCGGGGCCGGGGTGGGGGGTCACAGCCCCATGGCAGCCACACATCTCCATTTTTTGGAGGGGGGTGCTGACATAAAGCAGGACCACATCCCCGTGAATCACCGTGGTGGCACTGAGCCACCTGCCCATATCTTGCCCCAAACAAATGCCCCACACCAGTGTGCAATGCAAACATGGCCTCTGCAATTCCAGCTCCATCCTGCTGTGGGAAACTCCTGGCAGTTGTCTGCTCATCCCTTCCCTTCCCCATCCCTTTCCCTGTCCCCAGACCCTCACGCTGGAGCCTTCTGGCTGGTGGGGGCTGCACCCACTCATTGGAGAACAGTGGGTGCCTGGCTTTGTCCTGGTGCAGCCCCAGCAGCACTGAGCAGCTTTTGCACAGCAGAGCATCTGCTCGAGAGCTTCGAGCTGTGCAGGAGGACCCCTGTGGGCTCTGAGAAACACGAGGCTGGGCAGAGACCAGCACAAAACCCAGCAGTTTTCAAGCCGACATGGAGCAGGGCAAGGTGCAAATGGTCCCACCTGGTTCCAGCCCCACTGCTGACAGCAAACTTCTCCAGGTGTGATTTATGCTGTCAGTAAACAGTCGGGTGATGCCGTGCCTGGTGCCAAGTTCTGCCTGCGTTGCTTCACCCAGGGATCACATCCACACATCCCCAGTCAGATTCCCCTGAGAACAGTGCTTGGACTTTGTCACAGAGGAAAACCCATCTCCCACCCCTCTTATTTCCCAAGTATTTTCAAACCTTCACCAAACCCGAAGGCTGAATCTCATTCAGCCCCGCACCCGTGGTTTCACTGGGTTCCCACAGCAGCAGCATTGCTGCCGAGCCCTCCTCCCACCTCCAGCTCTCCCCCCACCCAATCCACGCTCAGCCCCTACCCGTGGTGACAAGTAGCAGAGCCAGCAGCCTGGTGACGAAGGAACACCGTCGGCCGCACGGTTGCCCCATCTCTCCATCCCCAGCTCGAGGCAGCGGCGGCCTCAGCTGCGCAAGCGGTGGGGAGGACGCATGTAAATCTGCCCACAGAGTTCTGGGGAGTGGCTGCTTGGGGACGTGAGACCCTGCCCAGCCCTATGGTAGCTTTGCAACGTATCCAGGCTCTGGGGCAATAAATGAGGGATGGAGCCCGGATGCTGCCACTGTTGGGTAAATAACAGCAGCTGGGCTGGCTGTGCCAGACACCCGGCCCGAGGAGCGCGTGTTCCCCACTGCCTGAGTCTGCACCAAGAGAATGCTCCCACCCACCAGGATGGTTTCCCCCCACTTTCCTTGAAGCAAAATCCCAGCAGCAAAGAGGCGGAGGCAAAAGAACGTTGGAGGCAGCCCCGCGCCTGCAGGGGGATGGGGGGTTTGGAGAGAAGCACACTGGGCTGGGACGGCGCAGAGCCGCCCGCCGCTGCTGCTTCTGTGTTTCCAAAAGGGGGAAGCAAGAAGTGGCTTCGGGGGAGGCGGCAGCAAACTGTGCACAGCCCTGGGGTGACGTGACTGCGAGGGGTCCACGTGTGGGTGTGCGCAGCAGATGTACGCCTGCACGCACCGTCCCACACACGCAGCCCCACACACGGCCCCGCGCAGGCTGTCGGCTCCCTGCTACGCTCTCACCAAGATTTATTTGCTGTTTTCACGACGTGGGGAGGTCGGGCCGAGCACGGGGCCCATGACAGTAGGTGCTGGACACACACAAGTGAAACTTCCCCCCTCCCTCCCCCTTAATGGCAGCACGTAGGTGACACAGGAATGGCTATGGGGTGGGGGAAGAGCGGGCACATCTCCCACAGGCATTGGTCCCCTCCCAGGGCCCTGGGGATGTCACCACCAGGGTCTGCTTGACCTCAGGAGAGGGGGCTGGGAGCAGCGAGGGTGGGGGACGAGCTGCCCCAGGTGGTCCCATCCTGGATCTGCAGTGCTTGGATCTGCCCCCTCCCACCCAGCTTTGCCTCCAGTTGACCCCACTTCCTCCCTCCCCCCCCCCCCCCCAAAAATAAAGCTTTTGGTTCCCCTCTTCTTGTTCCAGGGCAGCCCACTTTCTCAGCTGGCAGAAATAGGACTGGGACCCCCAGTTGTGTGGGTGATGGAGCCACATCCCAGCCCTGTGCCAGAGGAGGGACTCAGCCTCATTGTTGCCGCTCATCTCCATGTCCCCAAAGGGGCCACGAGGGCTTCGGACAGAGGGTTGGACAAACCAGAGGTGGGTGGGGAAGCATCCGGCCGGCTGTACCCAGAGATGGCACCTCCATCCCTGGAGCCAAACCAGGGGCTGGAGAGGGGTCGGGTTTGGCACACAACGCACGTTACAGCCCTTCGGTTACATCCTGATGCTCCAGCGCTGTCGGCGCCTGTGGGGAGAGAAATCCTTCAGCTGGGGCCGAGGGCTGCCCCGTCTGTCCATCTGTCTGTCTGTGCGCCTCCCTGCAGACAGCGCTTGTCCCTCCTCTCCCCTTTCTCCACCATACCCGGACCTGGCGTGGGCACGTCATGCAGTGACAGAGGTGGGGAGTGCCCCCCATGCCCCGGTCCCCCCGGGGGCAGACACGGCCACGGGCCACCCGCACCTGAGGGCCTATGTCACCTCCTCGGCCGTGTCCTCTGGCTCCTGGTGGATCTGTTCATACACGGTGCTGCCCGGTGCTTTCTCCGTTGAGGTCGGCTCTGGGTTGTTTTCAGGGGGACGGAGGCCCTAAGGCAGAATCAAGGTGCTTACAGCCCTTACAACCCTGATGTGATGGGGACCCCAGCACGATGGGGACCCCTGAGCACAGCACAGCCCTGTTGCTCCTCACCTGGTCATTACCTTCCGGGGGGCTGCGGTGCACGATCTCGGTGTATTGGGGCTCTGGGGGGCTCTCCTCTGCCGGTGCTGTGGGGGTGGCAGCTGCAGGGAGCGGGATGTCATGGGGGGGGAGGGCCAGGAATGGCCCTGATCACAGCTCAGCTCCGAGTGCTTTCACTGACCTGGATCTGCTGACTTCTCGCTGTTGAGCCGCCAGCACCAGAAGGCTCCGCCAAGGCTGACAGCCAGCAGGATGAGGGTGAGGACGATGTACCCCGACTTGGAGAAGGACACCTGTCCTCCTGGAGGACACAGACAGGGGCTGAGCCAGGGGATGTCCACGGGACCTTCACCCAACCTGAGGGCACCCAAAGGTGCTCGGAGCCCTGAAACAGCCCGGCTCCTCACCTCCACTGCGGCAGATGCTCTGCAGGTCGAAAGGGACGACCTTCTGGTCAGCAGGGTTGCTGACAGTGCATGTGTAGGTGGCATTGGCGGTGCCAGGCTGCAGGGCCAGGCGCAGCGTGGTGCCATCCGGGGACAGCTGCGAGCGGTCAGTGCCCAGCTCCTGCCGGCCGTTGTCCCTCCTCCAGGTGACGTTGACGGCCCCTTTGCCAGCGCCCTGGCACTGCAAGGTCAGGTTGCACCACTCCAGGGTGCTGGCCAGCAGTTGGCTGTGGGTCCGGGGCCTCGGCACCGACTCTGCACCCAACAGGAAATGGATCAGCACGGCGTGGCTCAGACACATCACCCTGTCCTGCATCAAGGGGCAGGGCACAGCCAGCCCGCAGCTGTCTGGGGTGATGTGAGAAGGGACCCCAGTATGGGGGGCCTGGAAGATCGAGCATGGAATGTGAAAGGTTGGGGTCTAACCTAAGTCATCTCATTGCCCTACACCACAGATTCCCCATTTCAGTGTTCCCAAAGCCCACCCCCATCTGGCAGCCACTCACCGTAGACAGAGAGGTTGAAGGATTGGTCCTCCACCAGCGCCGGGTGCAGTTTGATCCGTGCTCCATAGACCCCGCTGTCTCCCAGCTCCAGGGTCCCAATCCTCAGCGCTGTGGCGTTGGGCATCTCCAGGCGCTGCTTGAAGCGGTCCTGGGGGTCGGGGCGCTCGAAGCCCCCTGGGCCAAATTCAGCCACCTGGATGGTGGCACCGGCACCAGAGGAGAAGCTCCACTCGATCTCCTTCACCCTGCTGCCAGGGGGCAGCACCGGGGAGAGCAGCACCGAGCCCCCCAGGACGCCGGACACCTGCTGGGGCTGCGCCCGCACCTGGCCAAACAGGAGCTCTGGGGACAACAAGGCAGAACGTCACCAGGGTGAGGGGTACAGCGTGGGGATGGGCGGGAGGATCCCTGGGGACGGGTCCCACCCGGCACCGCTGTCCAAGCTGGAGGAAGAGGATGAGGAAGAAAAAGCATCGCCCTGCCCGGTTGCAGACACGTCTGCTCTCTGCCCGCCGCGATGTCCCTCTGCGGGATGGGGACACCACGGAGGCCCTGCGGAGCTGCTGCTAGCGGGGAGGGGAGGTTGCCAGGATCGAGAGCTGCTGTCCAACAAGAGCTACAGTGTTCGGATGCCGAAGCTGCATCTGAACGGCGCGGTTGAGGCACTGCGGCCGGGCGCTCACCGGAACAATGCTCCAACAGACTCTGCGAGGAGTTCCCCGCCAGCATCTGCAAAACCTCACTGTCCGCCTTAAAACGCGCCTCTGCCCAGATGCCTACGAAAGATCACAACAGTTACGGCAGCAGGACTGGAGCGGACCAGGATGGATCTGGCTCCAGAGGGATGCTGGTGGGCACGCACCGGTCCTGCATCCCACTGCCGCGTGTGGGTGAGCGTGGGGACGTGGAGGGGACCGTGGGTACCCAGGAGGGATGGAGCCACCTCCAGGACTTCAGGCTGAGCCTACACCGTGGATTTTTGGCAGCACCGGCAGCGCTCTGCAGTCACGCTCAGCACCAGCTCCTGGCACCGGCAGCTCCCGCCTACCTACAAGCTGTCTCCTCCACCGCCTCCAGCCCTGCCGGCAAGAGAGGGCCAGCATCTCCTCAAAGCCCCCCACCACCTGCCCCCATTCTACACACTGGGATACCCAGCAGTGAAGCCAGGCTTTGCCCCATCCGTGCTGGGACCTGGGCAAAGCCTCCCCACAGTCCTCTCCTCTCCCCCCACCCTGACAGAAGCAGATGTGCTTCTATATTAAAGCAGATTAAAACCAGACATCCCAGCGTTCGCTTTATAAAAAGCCCTCGTGCAGCCTGAATTACAAGCTGCTTCTCGGCTTTGCTGGGGAAGCAGAGCTCTCCACCACCGTGCACTTGCTGCTCTGATCCTGTGCATCAAGGGGCTCTTCTGGGTCCTTCCATCGATCACAGCCTTATGCTGGACTGAGCCCCACTCCCTCCCATCCTGTGGGATCCTTCCCTCATGTTTTGGAGCCCAGTTGTGGGCTGGCACGTGAGCCCTTTGCACAGATGTTGAGCAGATGATGAGCCCCAGGATGCAGCAAGGGGAGGAAGGGGGTGGGGGGGTCACCACAGCCCCCAGCACACAGGGGAAATGATGGCTGGAGAAAGCAGGAGGGTGTCTGGCCACCTCCATCACCTCCTGTCCTGGTGGCTTGAGGCCAAGGGCCCCCAGAAATAGTTTGGGAGAGGAAGGAAGGTGTTTGCAGCGCACCCCGATCCAGCTCAGACCTCAGACCTCAGCAAAAGATCTCTGAAGGCGATTTAAACCCAGGGTTTATCTGACACACATCAAGGAAGCCTCACTGTTTCGTCACCCCCACGCTCCCAAAGCCGATGCCTCTGATTGAGGGGGGCTGGAGGACTCGCAGCCCCCTCCCTGCAGCCCCTCTGCCATCGTGCAGGGCCATATTTGTGCCACCACACGCACCCTGTGCCGCCACCGCCAGCCCCGTGCGACGGCCGCGCGCTCCGAAGCCAATTAAGCATTAGGAAGATAAAAGCTCCCTGCTAATCTGCCCGGACTAGAAGATGCTTTCTGTCGGAATTGAGGGTTTTATGGGAATTATTAAATGTGTGGATTAGCACGCTGGGAATTAAGGGGATTCCTCTCTCGACGTTTTACGTAAGAGCCTCAGCAGGCACAGCCCGGGGCCGCCGGGCTCCGTGGGGCGCGAGCGGTGGCGGCGGCGAGCAGAGCCCCCCAGGCCGGGGCAGGGGGATGTTTGGTGCCCCCCGTTACGAAACCTCTCCGTGGAGCATCACGCGCTTGCGCGCCTGCCTCGGACCCATGCGGCCGAGAGCCCGCGAGGATGCAGAAGAGCAGGGACGCAGCGCAGCACCACCACTGCCCACCCCGCGGGACGAGGGCGCGATGCCCGGCACTCACCTGGCACGAAGCCGAGCAGCGCCAGCAGCAGCAGCGCGGGCAGCCGGGCTGCGCTCCCGGCCAAGTTCCCCTCCATTCCTGCTCTGTGCAGCTCTGGTGGGCAGAGTCAGCGGCGGCAGAGATGGGGAGGAGGAGCAAAGCTGCCGCTCACTGCAATCCGTAGGCAGCCGAGCGTCGTGGAGCGCTGCGCGCCTCTTAATTAGCTCGTGGAAAACGAGCGGCTGTGCGGGACCTGCACTGCACGAGGAAGGGAGGGGGGAGCGTGGTTGAGACCCCTGAGCTCTCAGCATCCTTGGTACCCCAATCAATGAGCACTGCTCCAATTAACAAACCGTGACCCAATTAATGCTGGTGGCACTCATTGCATCCCTGCCCCTGCCCCCCTCCGAAGGGCAGCTCTGCAATATTCATAGAACCACAGCAGGAAGCCTCAACTGACCCCGAAACCCCCAAGTCCCAACTTCTGTCTCTTTTCATTCAAAGCCATTCCCTCTCATCCCATCGCTATCAGACCATGTCCAGAGTTGCTCCCATTCCTGTTTATGAGCTCCCTTCAACCCTTTTTCCTGGGCACACCCCACACCCAGCTGGGCTGAGCTTCTCTGGGTGAAGAGATCAGCACGGGAGGGGATGCAGGGTAGGAACCCTCCCTCCCAACCCATCACAGCCCCACACTGGGTGTCAGCCATCAGCACCTCAGCCACCGTATTTATTTCAAGCCTCCAACCGGCCAAGGACAAAAAGAGAAGCAGCCTCAACACCACGTCTGTCTTTCGGCTAAGCCGAGCGTTAGGGAGGGCTGCTGGCTGCCCTCCACCTCCAGCAAAATAATTAACGTGCTCCCGAAGGAATGTTAATGCCAGGCTGCTCCCAGGGCACCTTCAGATGAGGATGCTCGAGGTGCCAGCCAGAAGGATTGCTTGTGGCCTCATGGCTGCTTCCCAGGTTCAAGGCTCAGCCAGGGCTGCCTCATCCCTCATCCCTTGCAGCTAAGCAGGGTGCAAAGCTGCTGAGCAGCAATTTTCAATGATTGGGGAGAGCAGCTCACCCCATGGGAACTAAAACAGCTGAGGAAAAAAAGAGGTTGAAGGCACCAGGCTGCACAGCACAGCCAGGATGCGATCCTACAAGCATCAGGGTGCGAATACAACCAGAGCTCAACAGCCTCGCACCTCAACTTGTGCATTTGAGCCCCACGTGGCCACATCCAGCTCAGGGAGCTCAGGGCCAGCACTGCTGACGTGCCGGGCTGCACCCTGAGCACCCAAACCCTCCTGCATTGTCCCCGTGTGCACAGAGCCCAGGGCTGCCGCAGGCAGGGAACGCCTGTCAGAGGCAGGGAAGTCACACAGCTCGCTGGGAACTCGGCTCAACGTGACCGCAATCAGTCAGTTCACCCACAGGGAGGGAGGGGAAAAGCACTGAAGCTCTTCTCAAAGCTGGGAACAGTGCACCTGCACCAGCAAGGCGGCCATGTGAGCTTCAAATGAGTTAATTTTTGTGATCTCCAGCTGTCGCTTTGCAGCTGGTCAGGGTGAAGGACTGCTTCTCCAACGCCAACCACAGTTTGATCTGCTCCTCAGCCAGAGCCACTGGCTCAGACCTGTGGCTGAGCCTGGGGGAAGCCACTTCCCAAACTCCTCACTGCAGCCGCAGTGACGGCGACGATCCCTGCACAAAGCAGGGACTCAGAGCAGCTCCAAGCACCCAGAACAGTGTCCCCAGGGGACCCTCACTGTCCCTGCACACCATCACCAACACAGAGACTCGCACATGTTTAGGGGACACTGAAGTCACTGTGCACATCCAGGCTGTGATTCCAAGCACCGCACAACCACCGCCCTGCTGGACTCGGAGCTTTGTCCCGGGTGAAGCCTCCTCTTGAGCAGGATCAACTGTGAGGTTGTGGCTTTCCAGCAGAGGGGAGTGCAGCCTCAGGAATGGCCGTACCTCTGCCAATATCCACTGCTGTCAGACAGCAGAAAACAGGTCATCAGGGGGGAGGATTTAGCAGGTGATATCACATCAAAGGGGCCAGATCCCAGTGCCATCCTTATGCTCCCACTTCAGCCCACAGCACAAGGGCAAATCAGGTCAGCAACGAGAGGCACCGCATGCAGCAAATCGGTCCCAGAAAACCCCGCATGAGGTGCTGAAGGGTTTAATCACTGCCAGCCTCACTGACTCGCAGACCTGATTTCCACACGTGGCTGCAGTGCAGGCTCCATTAGCGCCGAGTGCAGGCGTGCTGCTGGGGACAGATCCTGCTCTGTGCCTCCTGTGGCCACGCAGGTCAGCTCCAAGCAGGCAAAACCTTGTATGAAAACCAAGAGGAGCACAGCTCTGCATCTCATTATCTAATTAACAACAGCAAAATTGTATCTGCGGGTAACGAGTCGAACTCCTGGCCTCTGTGGGGAGGAAGCTCACAAGCACAGGCCCGAATGTTAGAAGACATTTTGCTCCTCGAAAAGAAGCTGGGCACCGTTAAAATACAGCAGGCTGCTGCGTAGGCACCCAGCAAAATAGGCCACGGCTCGCCATAAAGCGCCGCCCGAGGCCACGCACGGAAGGGAAGCGGCGTTTTATTATTTATCGCTAACAGGGACGGAGATCCGCCCCCACACTCAGCTCCGCCCGGGGCCGGGCCTCAGTAACACCATTCCGCGCTTTGCGGCGCGGCCCGGCTTGGCCTCACCGCCCCACGGCAGCGGGGCTCCCAGCGCCCCCCACGCCTCCCCCTCCCCCGGCACGCGGTCTCCTCGGAGCCCCCCCGTCTTGCCAGCCCCAGCCTCGGCCCTCACGGCGCCCCCGCCCCGCTGCCCCCACCCAGGCCCAGGCCCAGGCCTGGTCCTCGGGGCTGCCATCACCTCCCCCCCCCCCTTCCCCGGCCGCCGCCGGGCGCACACTGATGACGTAGGAAGCGCGCGCCGCCACGGCGCCTCGCTTCCGCGCTCTCTCTCTCGAGGTGATGCCGGCGAAGTCTCGCGGGATTTCCCGTACTATAAATAGCCCCACGGCGAGGGGCTCCGCTTAGTGCCCGCCCAGTTGCGGGCGGGGGTGGCTTAGCTGTGCGGGGCGGCCGTGTGGAAGGCTGAGGCCTGGAAGGGTCGGGCCTGGTGGCTGTGTCATCTGTCGCACCTTCACTGCTGTCCCCCCTGTGCCTCCTGACAGGTCCCCCTCACCGAGGGGCTCTCATGCGTGTCACTGCCCCTCTATCTCTCGTCCTGTGGTGGCTCTGCAGGCCTTGGGCCTATTTCGGAGGGTGCTGGCAGTGCTGGCTCTGTTTCAAACACACAAAGAAGGCACCTTTTGGCTCAAGACGGCCGCGCTCAGCCCGGCTGCTGTGTGTGGGTGTCCCCGGTCTCCTGTCAGTGCTCCCCAACAGCCTGCTGATGTACGAGCAGCGAGATCAGATGAGATTCTTATCACAGGTTGGGTGGCAAAGGGCAGGAGGATTAAACTGCAGGATGACAGAGGGCAGGGATGGGAACAGCTGCCCTCCCTGGGCTCTGGGAGGCAAAGGAAGATTTTCTTGTGAAAATTTTCTTGTGTCTTCACTTTTCTGCCCCGCCGTGGTTTTCAGGGCAGCTGGGAGTGTGATTCCAGCCCTGATGAGGGCTGTGGGGCTGCTGCTCTGCCAGGAACTTGTATTTGGAGAACTCTGGTTGCCATGGCTGCCCGACTGCTGCCAGCCCACACCCTGGCCTTTCATATCCCCCGGCCATGGGGCAGGGGATGGAGACGACCCCTGGGCTTTGCTGGGCTGCAGCGAGCAGAACTGAGGTCAGTTTCTCCCCACCCCGTTGTGTTTCCCCAAAATGCGGGTGTTCCCTCTTTGCAGTGCAGCACAGATGAAGGCAAAGTGAAACATCACCCTCCCCTGCTCCTCGTGAGGCTGAGCTGCGCCGTGGCCGCGGGGAGGAAGAGAGAGGAGAGGGATTTCTGTGGAGCTGAGGAGGCGGTGAGCTCCCTCCATCCCGGGGAATAAATGAGAATCCATCTCAGCATAAATGAGCTGCACTGCGAGGAGGGAGGGCTGCGTCCTGGGGAAATGCGGCTGCCTCCTTAGCGAGGTGGAAGCACCCCCAGGGCCTGAATTTCAGAGCCCATCTCATCTCCAGGTGTGAATTCACAGCTCTGGGTGATGGCTGGGGGAAAGCTGCCCACGCTGCACTCCTTATCACAGCCTTTGAGTTAAAGGGGTTATGGACAGCGAAGAAAAACTTAATGCCTCCCCCTCCCTTCTTCTCCATCTCTCTGTGCATCCATCCCATGCTTCCATCCATCCACCAACCGCACTCTCCACGCTCCAGCAAAAGCCATTAAGAATGACAAAGCACCTTTTTGTTTTAAAGATGGGTCCCGGGAGCAGCAGGCAAATTGCCTGGTTCATGCATAATAAACCAGGCGTGGAAACACACAAAGTAATAGGCTACATTTGTAGGGAAACAAAATCATTAAGCGAGAGCCTGTTTGCAGGCTTGTCTGCGGGAAATAAAACGCAGTGAGGATGGGTGTGGAGGGGCTGCCAGCGTGCCCAGCCCCACTTGGCACCGGCTCCTGCCAAAAGCTTTGGCAAAAAATGGGTCAGCACCAGCACGTCCCATCCCTGTGTCCTCCTGGTCCCCACCAACACCCCCGTCCCCATCAGCAGAGCCCCCAGCACCACCCCGAGCTGCTCCTGCAGAACAAAGGCAAACTGCTGCCCTGTTGTTTCCTTTTTTTTTTTTTTAACATTTATATTTATATATATATAAAAAAATTAAATATATATAATATATCGTGTTTAAGACTAAAAATATAGTACATAATATTTAAAAAAAAGGAAAAAGGAAAATAAAAAAATGGCGGGTTTGGGGGGCAGGGTAGGGGTCACAGATACGTGTCTCTAGGGGAGGGGTGGGGAGGGGGGGTCTACAACAGCCTGTGCTGGGAGGGAACCCCCTTGCCCCCACGCTTCGGCCGCTGCCGCCTGTCCCAAGGCTCCCTTTGGGCTGGGGGGGAGGGGGGGGGGGTCCTGTTCCCACTCCCCCACCCTGGGGAGTGTTTAAAGCTTCAGCTTGGCTTGGGGTGGGATGCTGCCGGGGTGCTATTGCTATAGTGGGGTGCAGCATTTGGGGCGACAGCCGGGGTTACATCAGGCACCATTGCAAGAAATGGCACGTAGTCCAGCCGGGTGGGGGCTCAGGCTGGGTTGGGCTCAGCACCGTCCTGACAGTACCTTTGGGGTCGTGGTTAAACCCAGTGGGGACAGGAGGGGTAGGGGGACCCCCGGCTGTGCCCCTTCCCAAACCGTCCTGCGGCCAAATCG
>JAPSGF010000136.1:376879-412665 GCA_035772895.1 Perdix hodgsoniae
TCCACCAAAGCCGGGTTTGGGGTTGCATAGCTGCAGATTCGGGGCCCTCATCTCCCCCCCCGGCCCCCCCCCCCCCCCCGCCCCCCCCGAGCTGCTTTACTGCTACCAGGGAGAAAATGTGCCCTTCTGCTGAAAAGGGAAACATCAGCGCTGGAAACTGCATGTAAATGGATGCTGTGGTTTCCTGGGCAGGCCTCTTCCCCATGCATGGGCCGTGATGGGGACAGTTCTTTGGAAACCATAGAGTCATAGAATCATCTTCAAATGTCCGCCCTCTGCTTCATGTCACCCGTTCCTTCTGCACTCATTCCTCCCCAGGGCTGTTTGGTCCCATCCCATGGTGGGCAGTCATCGTGCTGCTGATGCTGGCTGTCTGCATTGCTGGCTCCACCACCTACTGGTGCTGGAGGAGTAGGAGGAAGGACAGCCCTGCAGGTTTGTATCCTCTTGGTGTGGGGATTTGGCTGTGCATCTCCTCCTGACACCCCTTGTGCCCCTGTGTCCCCCCCCCCCCGTGCTGCCAGCTGCCCCTGGCTCAGCCCTGCTGCGTGGGGCTGATTCCATCTCATGGTGTCTGGGGAAGTGTTTGGGTTTTGGTCAACATTTGCTCTGTTCTGAGCTGGAGAAGCACCCCCTTAGCCCATGGCCGAGGGGTGCCTTCCTCCCCCGCTTCGTTTTGCTGGGATGTGTGGGACTGTGAGCTGTGACTTCTCTTCCCCAGCTCTCAGCCCCCCAACTCCCCCAGAACACACAGAGCCATCGCTGACCGTCTATGAGGAAGTGGGCAAAGCCCGAACCAGTCAAGAGCCTGTGAGTGTTGGGTTCCCCAACCACCTCCCCCCTCCCATGCTGAGCCCTGGGCAGCACACGGCCCCAGGAGAGCTGCTGTCAGCCTGGACTGCATCCTTTGACCAGTCTGGGGCTGCTTTCTCCTGCAGAATGGGAACAGTGAGGCTCACATGGTAGGAAACACTGTCTACGCTGTGGTCAACCCCAAAGGACAGGTGGGACCCTGTGCTGGGATCCATCCCAGGGGAGCTGTGTGGCCCCAGAGGTTACAGAGGCTTTTGCCCGTAATTTGCTTTTCACTCCATATTTCCCCTGCTCCCCCCTGGCAGAGGCCCAGAAGCCCTCAGAAGCCTGAAAGTTGCACCATTTACTCCACTGTTCAGCCCACGATGAAGGTGAGTGTTCTGTGCTCCGGCTGCGGCCCCTTTGCAGAAGCAAAGAAGCTCAAATCCTCACCAATGCTGAGGACGCCGGTGGGACCTCACAGCTCTGGAGCTCTGGGGCTGCCCTTAGGGCCTCTGGTGGGGCAGCAGCCCCTCTACCCCATCCCCAAGGGAGATCCACACTTTGCTTTGCAGTCCCCCTCCTTCAAGAGGAAGAAGTTGGACCGAGCTCTGGTTTCCACTGCCTACATGGAGGTAACAGGCACAGGGCAGCGCACAGATGAGCCCTGCTCATCTCCTCTCCAAGTTCCATGCTCTTGAGCTTCTTGGTGCCGGAATTTGGATGACTTTCTGGCCGATTTTTGGTGATTCTGGCCACCAACAGAAGCCCCACACAAAGCACCACGAATGGCTGCAAACGCCTCTGTTGTACTGACCCTCACCCCCTTACCTGCAGGTGACGGCACCTTTGAGACGTTACCCCTCATCTCAGAACTCATCCACACCTCTCACGGACCACCACAACTCCTGAGCCCCGCGGGATCCCCCTCCACCCCCCTCGCAGCCCGGGGGCTCATTGGGGATGGGAACATCTGGACTTGGGTTTTGCTAAGACCACAACCACCCCCTATCCTGAGTGCTGGGGGGCGTTCAGCCCTGCACCCGAAGGTCCTTCCTTCCTCCGACGGCACGAGAGGCTCGGGGAGGAGGGGAGGGGGGAGAGAAAGGGGACTCTGGCTTCACCAATCGCACCAAAGGCGAGATCAAGGCTTTTATTTGGGATTAAAATTAAACGTGTCTCTTTGATGGGAGCTCTCTCCCGACGGCGCCGCCCGCTTCCTTCTGTCTGAGTCCCCCGCATCAAAATACCTTTGTGTCTGCTCCCTGCCAAAGGAGCGTTAATTGGGATCGTTAATGGGGAGTGTGCTAAAAGGCTGCGATGGTGGAGCGGTGGGGGGAGGCTGGGGGGCTGCTGTCACAGCATGAAATTCGGGGGGTGGGCGCTGCTCACCGGGGCTCGGGCAGAGCCGTGCTGCTGCTTGCTGCCATCGTCCGCACGTCGAGGCATCCAGGTGGGAGGGAGCAAAGTACTTCTGGCCCTGACGTAGGGAAAGGCCAAATGCAAACGAACGCAAATCCACTGGTTTCTTCCTTCTTCTGGGCGAGCAAATTCTGCTCCTGTGCCGTCAGTACCGACTCGTTGCTGTTTTGACCGCAGGAGGTGGACGGGGGGCTGCACGGGGTCGGGACGCGGCGCGGTGCTGGCGTGGGTGAAAATCCGGGGCAGAACACATGGAAGGGGCTGAGGCTGCTGCCTCATTTTACAGGAGGGGTAGGGAGGTGAGAAGCCTCTGCGGGCGCTGGCTCTTCCCCCTGATGGATCTGAGCTGGAGTTGGAATCCAGCAGCTCAGAGCTCCGCAGCACCGCCATGGGTCCTTATCCCGCTGCCCCCACAGTCAGCCGTTACCTTGGGAAAGGGCTTAAGGTGCTGGTGCTCATCGCCAGCGGGATCTCAGTGAGGACTGTATGGGAGCTGCTGAACCACAGCCCGAACCTCTGATCAGTCACCTGAGGCGAGCACTGTGTCAGCCCTGGGAGCACAGGTGAAAGCAGTTCACCTGTGCTGCAGGAAGGCGTGGAGCCAGGCTGCACCTCTCCAGACCCACTTAAGTGCTGACTGCCGGGGGAAGGGTCTCTCCTCTAGAGATCCACTCACTCCTCTGCAGTCTTCTGAGCGAGCCCTCGGCATGGGTAAGCATCTCATCTATTTTCTCTTATCCTCACTGTGCATAACTCTCTTGTTTGTTTCATTTTCCTACTTTGATTATACATTTATTATACTTTGATTATATTTCTCGATTATATATTATTTCTCTTGGTTATACAAGGACCGACCGCTTCGGGCAGTGCAGAAAGATCGCTAGTTATGGAAAGCATTTCAGTCCCCGTAGAGGGCGCTGTGCTGGGTGTTGAAGTCTCACAGCAGGTCAGATAGGAAATGTGTTTTGAGGAAGCAGAAAACGCCTGCACTCTGCAGAGCGTCTACAAAACCCCAAGTGGTGGCACTTTGGGGTGGTGACTGATGCTCCATGACCACGCTTCTGTGAGCGTGGGGACCTCAGACCTGCTGCCGGGGGGTGCTGCCGGGGGGGGGGGTTGTTTGAGATGCTCAGTGCGGATTTTGGACACCAGCATGGAATGAAGGCGGCAGCGGTGCTCACGGGGCAGCTCCTCGTGTTCTTTGTGAGAGGTACGTCTGGGTTCCTCCGGGGCGATGCTGAGCGGGGAGCCACGTAGGTTGGGCCCACGTTGATGGGGGCCGTGGTGCTGGAGAAGGAGCTGGTGAGGAACCTGCTGGCGGGGACGGCGATGGTGGTGTGCAGGAAGGATGTGTGGGGCGCCCATCCCCACCCCATGCTCGCCCTTCACTCTTCCTCCCCCTGTGCTGTGCCCCAGTTACGATCCCAGATGTGGGACAGCCTGCAGCCTGATCGCTCCCCATGGGACACCCCCCATCCCATCATGCTGGAGGCGAGTGAGCTGGGAGGGGAATGAGCAGAGGGAAAAGGGAAGTTGAGTATTTCAGGGTGTTCTGAGCCTGTAAAGGGGTTGCAGAGGTGGGGGCTGTGACCGTCTGTCCCAGCTGCCCCAGTAGCCCAGCTCTGTGCTCTCCCAGCAGCATGGGCGCAGCGGGACCCGATGCACGTGGAAGGGCTTAGCGGGGGGGTGGCCTACCTCATCCCCAGCACCCAGGGCTCCTTCCACAAGGTTGAGTGGCGCTTCGGCAAGGACCTGAAAATTGCCATCCATGAGAGTGGGGAGGAGGTCCGCTACCCCAATGGCCCTTACAAGGGTCGCCTGGAACTCTTCCCCAACAACACCCTGAGGATGGACCGCCTGAGGAAAACCGACAGCAACACCTACTGGGTGTATATGGAGGACGGTGCGGGCACTGAGCACCCTGAAAGCATCCGACTGCAGGTGTATGGTGAGTTGGGGGGGTGGTCCTAGCAACCCGCAGGGAGTGGGGCGGCCGTGACACCTCCCTTCTCCTGCAGACGCGGTCCCCAAACCCACCATCAATTTCGTGGTGGATGAAAGCAACCCGGAGAGCTGCAAAGTCACCCTAAATTGCTCGGTGGGGCTGGAGGATGTCACTTATGAGTGGTTGCCTCCCAAGAGGATCATATCAAATGGAGGCAGTGAGCTGTTCCTCTCCTTCAGCCCCTTGGTGGAAGTCTACACCTGCGTGGCCAAGAATCCCGTCTCCTCCAGCAGCTCTAGGCTGATCCACAGGCACCCCTGCTCCTGGGAAGGTACCGAGTGGGACAAGAGGGGGAGAGCACTGGCTCAAAAAGAGCCCGGCAGCAGTGATATGGGGTCTCTGCGAGGCTGGAGGTGGTCCCTGGGGGGGTGTCCCTTTTCCCCTGGGTTGGAGGTGGAGGAGCTCCTGGGCTGATGGAGAAGTGGGGCTGCAAGCCCTACGGTGGTCCCGCCTGCTGCCCCAGTTCTTCCTCTACCTCCAGCTGAATCCTCTGCTGCCGCTACGTCCACCAAGACCAGCGTGCTGGCGTCCCTGGGTTGTCTCCTCCTCCTCCTCCTCACTCTGCCTTAATGATGCATCACAGCTGATGCCTGTCCTCCTCACATTCCTGCTGCGGGACCAGTGTGGATGCAGCACTCTGAGCATTGAGGGACTGCGGTTCTCCAGGAGCCCATCACAGCCAGCACCCAGACACGCACCCCAGAGACCCACGTGCTGTGCCAACATCTCAACATTCGCTACACAACTGTGAAGGTTTTTTCATGGGTATTCCATCTCATGACAACTGTCAGAGCTGAGAGGGCTGCCAGAGAGCCGCAGCCTTCCTCCCTTAAGTGTCTGCCAAAGCTGTCAGTGCGCCGTAGGTGTTTGGCAGTGATATGATATCATTGGGCCGCATTGTGATCCTTTGTCCCACGATGGGGTGGGGGGTGGGAGGGGTTGATTGAGATAAAGAGAAACTAATTTATGAGAACTGGTAAAGGAGCGTGGGAGGATAGAGTACAAAAGGAATCAAGGGTAATAAACAAATGGGAGAGGGACGTGGGCTTCTAACCATGCTGTGGGATGGTGGTGCAGTCAGAAGGAGGTCCTTGTTTATGTCGCTTCCTCCCTCCTGGGGGGAACGACCAGAGCTGATAGGAACTGCAGCTTTGAGGTCTCAGGAACCAGGAAACACAGCCCTCCCAGCTCTGCCAGCTCACCGCAGGATGTCATGAGATGGAATATCAATGAAAAGCCATGACAGCCACAGGGATTATCTTTCACAACGATGCTTTGAGAACACCAGCAAAACAAATCAATAAATCGATGGCTAACTGCTCAAAACCAGTCCATTCCTCGACCGTAGGGCATGCAGGGAGAGCTGAGCCCTTCCTGGGGGCTCCCCACGGCCTTGGGCGTCTCCAGCTATCTGCCAATCACAGTGATGTCCAGGGGGGCCGATGCAGGGTGATACCCCAGGTCAATCTCAGGGTCCAAAGCCGGCCCCTGGGGACCCCCAGGAGGCAGAGCAGGGGTTCCTCATTCTGAGACAGCAGCAGAGGGACTCCATGCTGTGATGCACGAAATGGTTTCCTTTTCAGTGTAGCTGTGACGTTTTTGGGCGCGTGCGTTTTGCCCCTCCTGCTCCCTTCCCTTATTCCTTCCCTCTGGGCTGCGGTTTGATGCTGGGGACTGGGGGTGACGGGGAGTTGTTTTCATCCCCACTGCCCTCACTGCGGACAGGAGCCATTCCACAGCAGTCCCTGGCCACTTCCCAGAACCATCCCTAAGCACCACCTCCTGGGGGACCTTGGTGGCTCATCTGAGAAGCAGGAACAAGCAGGAGTCCTTCCAGCTCATGTTTAGTGGGAGGCCCAGGGTAATTCCTTGCGTGTCACAGCCCGATACTTCCAGCACCAACGTGAGTTTCTGCAGAACTTCCCCTCTGTGATATTTCCCACTGCCTCACGTGCTTTTCCAGCCCAGAGGCATCAGCTTGCGCTGCCTGGTGCTCAGCCCTGAGCAAGGACAGCCCTGCAGGACACGGATTGGTCCGATGTGGGTTTGGGCGTCACTTTGCTTTTAGCATCAGAAATAATTTATTGGTGACAGAAGTCATGGAGCGCTCAGAGCCCGGCTCCTCTGGAAAACGGTGGGAGGCATAAATGCAGCTTTTATTTCATCCTGACACCTAAATGTGGTCTGTTTTAAAACAAACAGAGGAATTTGTGCTTCATGCTGCTGCCTCCGCTTTCTTTCGCAAAACAAGAGAGAAAAAGTAACAAAAACTTGAAGAGAGTAATTGGAAAAAACCCTTCTCCCATTGTAAAGCAGCGGCGCTGCGCAGGCTGAGCAGCGGCAGAGATGAATAATTCATTCCACTAAAACACAAAAACAACCAAGATCTTCTCACCCCTTTCCAGCAATGGAACGTGCAGGCGGAGTTTTTCCAGCCTCAGTGTGTGCTGAGTGCTGTCCCCGCTCCATCCATGTCTCACACATGTTCGTGTCTCACCAGTGTCCATTTGTGTCCCATGTCCCATCCGTATCTCATCCATGTATCATCCATGTCTCATGCATGTCCCATCTGTGTCTCATCTGTGTCCCATCTGTGTCCCACGCATGTCCCATCCCTACTCCACCCACATCCCATCCCTGCTCCATCCTTGTCCCATGTCCTATCCATGTCTCATGCATGTCCCCCCCATGTCCCATCCCTGCCCCACCCTTGTTCCATCCATGTCCTCTCCTCACTCCATCCACATTCATCCGTGTCTCATCTGTTTCCCATCCATGTTCCATCCATGTCCCACACACGTCTCATCCACATCCAACCCCTGCTCCGTTCATATCCCATATTGCTCCATCCCAACCACGTCCCATCCATATTCCACCTAAGTTCCATGCATGGGATATGCATCCCTGCTCTGCATCTCATCCCATCCACTATTTCTCCATCCATGACCCATCCCTCCTCCTTCAGCCAGGGAACGCAGGGAGACCAGCCCCTGTATGGGAGCTGCTGAATCATGGCCTGAACCTCTGATTGACCACTTGAGGCAAACCGTGAGTCAGCCACGGGAGCACAGGGGAAGGTAATTCACCTGTGCTACTGGAAGGGGGTGGAGTGGGGCTCCACATCTCCTAGACCCCATTTAAGACTGCCACTGAGGGCAGGTTTCTTCCTGGAGATTCTTCCTTGTTAGAGGAGAATATTGTGAGCCTAAAACATAGGTAAGCATCTTCCACTTATTCTCTTAGCCTAACTTTCCTGGATGTTTCTGAATTATAACGTCTGTCTATTCATTGATTATACAGCCCCATCCCCAGACTCCAGCAGAGCACAACCCCTGGGGTTGGGTTTAAGCACTGCAGGAGCAAACTGGAGCCCCACAGTGCTCAGGTTGAGGTTCCTGTGGGCTTTAGGGACCGCCTGCGCTCCTGCTTGCAGCAAAGCCTTGGAGCTGAGGCTGCAAACTGGGACCACCCTGGGTCCCCTGCACCCAGAGTGGGTTAATCCCCAAATATTCCCAGTTTTTCCTGCTGTGAGCCAATGCTGTGACGTGGGCTGCGCTCGTGCCGCATCCTCTGCCCCAGCTGGTGCTGGGCAGCCCCGGGAATCTGTTACCATACATAAAGCGAACTCGGTGCTGGCCATTTCCTCTTCTCCTGGAGAGTGAGTTCAGGGTCTGTGGCAGATGATGTGCTTCTGAAGAAAACTACAAATCAATGCCCTGGCCCCTCCTGCCACTCTCCGCAGCGCTCTTCAGCTATGTGTTCAGAAGTGCTTTGAATACTTTCCACTCGAGACAGAATCATTCAGCCAAAAAACAGGAAACACGTGGCCCACAGCAGTGCCTCTGATTTGAGTACACCTGTTCTCGTAATGAGCATTGCATCAGATACCAAATCCACTCCGGCAGCAGCTCTGTGAGCCGAGGCATGGGCTTCAGAGCATCACTCTGGCTGCTCATCTCAGGTTGCTGGGTTTGGGGTATGTATATCTTTCCTACCTGGAAAATGCGTGGTTCGGATGGCTTGGGGATCAGCAGGTATAAGAGATGGTGTGGCTGTGGGCTGGGTGGGCAGGTGGATAAATGTAAATATTCATCTGGAAGACAAACGACTCCTGACTCCAGGTTGGATGCGTGGCGCATCCCTAATGCGCTCTGTAGTCAGACTGAGGGAGGAGAGAATAAAAGGTGATGAATGAACAAAGGCAGTGATGGTTAGGGCATATCTGTAGTGGTGAAAGACTCTGCCGTGGGCTTTCATGGGGTACCACCGGCGCTTTGGGTTAGGGAGCAGCAGATGTTTGCCCTGGCAGATGCTCTCCAGAGGTCTCAGCTCTGGGTGCTGGTTGGGGGGGAGGTGGCACTTGAGCAACAAAACATCCATAGGAGCATCAGTGCATGGGGAGGTGGGCTGAGCCCCGACCCCCTTTTTGCAGTGCCATTCCCAGAGGCGATGTGTCCCCGTGTGCCGCTGCACCATCAGCAGGCAGGCAGTGAAGGGTCTGCCTGGCAAAGCAGCAGCGCGGGGCTGCCTCCTTTCTGTTGGCTCACTGTTACTAGAATACCTGCCCTCAAATTCCCCTTGGGTTTTTCTGCCTGGACAGCACTCTGAAAGTCCCATGAGTGCAATTCCTGACACAGGGGCTGCTCCGGACCCTGCGCTATGCCTACGTTCCCCCAGCTGCTCCACATGGGTTCTCCTGGCCTCTCATACCTCCAGTCCCACATCCAAGCAATCTTCCCCCAGGGAGCATCTCCTCTCCCCGGGAGCTGCAGCTTGCCAGGCTGAGGGCTTTGCTACCGTGTCTCAAAAAGGGCTTTTCCATTCTGTAATTAATCAGGAGCTTAACCGCTGCGCTCCGCGCCACTGAGAAAATGCAGCCTTCAGCTCCACGCTGGGCTTTGCTGCGTTCCTGTGCAATAGCAGCCACTCTGCATGGCTGGGTCGGCACCCCAGAGATGTAATTCACAGGGACAGCTCTGAAGCTGCTGTGTTTCATGCCACGGAGGGAGAAAAAATAAGCAATGGCAAGGACTTGTGCTGGGGGAGGGAAGCGGTTTCTGTGAGTTCGGTTGAGGATTTAGTGGATGTGCTGTAGCAAAAGCAGATACGAATATCATCCGTGCCAAGTCCCAGTCTGTGTTCTTCCCTTCTGGGATGAGCCCTTGCTCCATTGGAAAGAAGAGGGCAGGAGACATGAGGGTGATGTGGCACAGTCCCTTCCACGCTCTGTTGGTGAGCAGTGCTGAGCTGGTGTCATCCCCACAGTTTCCTACGAAAACAAGCCCATGGCTCACGGGGGCTGAAGGCAGCTGTGATTCATGGTCACAGCCAGAGGCAACCCAGGGCTGATAGATGGTGACAAAAGTGCTTTCCTGTGCACGAGGTACCACTGCCACTGGCGGTGCTCAGACACCCTCAGGGCACACAGGGGTTGCTGGAGTGTGGGGCCACTGTCACTGGGGCAGGATGTGGTGCCCAACCCAGAGCTCAGGCTGAAAGCACCATGAGGCACATCAGCAGAGAGACGAGCAGATCGTTGCACAGGGGTTGGCATGAGATTACCAGGGCAATCCCAGCGCTGTCCCCTGCTCATGCAGTGCTGTGACCAGAGGGTCACAGCTCCTCCAAGCTCCCCAGGCTCTCCCCACGCATCTCTGCTCTCCTTCCAGGCTTAGGCTGTGGGATGGTGGAGACGGTGCTTGGCACCCTGGGGAAGGCAACAGTGCTGGGGATCCCCCCTCACTTCCAGAATCTCACCCAGCACTTTGGGACAGCCACATGGAAGAGGAGCTTGGAAAACCCACTAAGCAAGGAATACTTGTTCACATACTGCAAAGGTAACTACACCAACTACAAACCGGGACAGATCCTCTTCCACCCATCCAACTTCTCACTGGAGATCCTCAGCACCCAACGGCAGGACCAGCAGCTCTACGAATACTCCGTCACCATGGGACCGAGGGAGAAAAACTGGCAGCTCCAACTGGTGGTGTATGGTGAGACCCGTTGCACTGATGGGATGGTGGGAGCATTGGGCTGAGATGTGGCGGTGAGCCCAAGACCCTTCCAGAACCTTCTGATGAAGGCAGACCTCAGCCTCATTTCCAGAGCCTCTAGCAGGACTGAGACTGGAGCAGCACCTCCCCACCTCCAGCTGATGGTAGGAGGGCTCGGTAGGATTTCTCAGCCTTTATCCCTTCTCTCCATCCAGAGCCCGTGTCCGATCCCAGCATCCACATCCTCGACTGGATGCTGGCCAACGACAGCTGCATGGTCACCCTCAACTGCACAGCAGCACGAGGGGACAACGTGTCCTACAGCTGGGCCAGCTCTGAGGCCAGCACCTCATCACTCTGCACCCGCAACGGCAGCCTCCTGCTGCTCTCCTACGACCCCACCAACAGCAGCCTGCCCTGCGCCTGCACCGCCACCAACCCCGTCAGCCGCCGCACCACCGCCCTCCACTCCTCCATCTGCAGATCCGAGGAGCGAGGTGAGCCCCCGGGGATGCAGCAGCCCTGGCTCCGCTCCCCCCTACCGCCTTCAGCCCCGTGGGGGATTTTTTCACACTGCTTTCTTCACCTCGGAGGAACCTTTGGCAGGAAAAGCAGCCGCAGCACCGCTGTGGGCTGCAGGGCCGTTCCCGTAAGCGCCGAGCTGCGCTCGCTGCGCCCCGCTGCCCAAGGCTCACTTGAAACACATGAGATTTGCACACCAGGAGAGCTGGGGATGATGAGAACCTCAGCTTCCTCCAGGAGGCTCTTGAGGCCAAAATCGTGCTCTCTGTCATTGGGTTTTTCTTGCCCTCCCTTCTGACGTGGGGACTTTTGCTGTGGCTCTGTGACGCAGTGGCTGTCCCTCACCCTGGGGACGCAGCAGTGACACCACCTCTCTGTCCCCCACCCACAAGGGGGTCCCTCAATGCCCTGTGCCCGGCAAAGGTCCCCACATCATCTCTAGATCTCACTGGGGAGGGGAAGATGCTGACACGAGATGCTGCAGGGTGTGTTTCCCAGCTCTGGGTCCTCCCAAACCTTACACACAGGGACACCCCTGTGACACCTACATTAGGGGCAGCCTCTGTCCCCGCAGGAGGACTGGAGGTGCAGAGCTCTGCACCCAGGCTCCCCACAAAGCCTCCAGAGACGTGTCAGAGCCTCATCCGGCCCTCAGCAAGACATTTTTTGCTGGCGGTTGCATTTTGAAGCTGACTATAGAGAGTTCAGCTCGAAAAAGGAAAGAAAAAAACACCAAAAAACATTTCCTGCTGCTTGTTATCGTTTCCTGAAATCGTCAGCCCTGTAAATAGGCAAGAAGGTACAGGGAGGGGTGAGGTTAATGATGAAGGTACAGGGAGGGGTGAGGTTAATGATGAAGGTACAGGGAGGGGTGAGGTTAATGATGAGCTCTCTCTGCTGGATGCTGACCCTCACTCTCTCTGAGCCACAGGCAGATGGAGGACAGGGATGCTGCTGCTGGGGGTGGTGCTGCCCATAATGATCCTGATTGCGCTCGCTGGAGCCTTCACTGTGGCCTATGTGGCTGCAAACACAAGTGAGTGCAGGGCGTGGAGGTTTGGGGGTGATGGGAGCAGCTCACAGCTTCCCCAGGCTTGTGTTGGGGTACCCTGCTCCTATGGGGGGAAGGCTGAGTGGGACCTGCTCCTTTTAAAGCCTGGGATAACAGGCAGGAAGGAAAGCGGCTTAAAAACAAACAACAAAAAAACAACAAAAGACACAGATACCTGTTTTGCTTAGTTTGTGACCCCAAGGGCTCTGTGCGGATGCCGCACTTCTCTGATGGTATCACACAGCTTCAAGGGGAAACGTGTGATCTCAGCCCAAGCTCAAGAGAGCAGCATCTCTGCTGAACCCCCTGCTGAGGGTGCTGCCCTGAGCCGTGACAAATTCAGCACACCAACGAGCCTGCAGCCAAACAGCTGCGCCAGGGTTGGACGCAACGTGGGAAACGCTGGGAACCCCACGGGGGGAGGAGTTTGGGGTCAGTGGGGGTCCTGCTGCCACCCCAAAACCCGTGGTGACTTTGCTGTGTCCCTGATGCAGGACAAGCAAGGGAGCAGTCGCCGCTGGCTGAGGACAGCACAGTGCACACCATCTACTCTCAGGTGCAGCGGGTGGAGGTGAGTGAGCCCTGCAGGGTGCAGCACCCCAAAGCTGTGTCCTTGCAGCTCTATGGGCCGTGAGGTGGGAGCACAGGGTGCCAGTGCAGCCTTGCAACAGGAGACAGTGAGGTCATACCCACCCAGGAGTGGGGTGGCTGTGGGCTCCCCAGGTGTCACCGCCAGGAGGGCCACTTTACCTTGGGATTGTTTTGGGGGCTGCAATCTCCCCAGCCCTCAGCATCCCAAGGTGGCTCTGGGAAGAAAGGCTCTGTATCGGGAGGCCTCGTAGTGCTGGAGGAAGGGGGAAGCAGCAAGCTGGCTCCCATTGCTCACTTTCTGCTCCTGGTACAGAAGCCAAAGTCCGCCTGCAGCCCCCCAGGCACTGATCAGCCCACCTGCACCACCATTTACGCAGCAGCCACCGACACATCCCTGGGCCCCCACAGCTCTCAGGTAAGTAGAAAGGAGTTGAGGCGGTTTCTACACTGACCACCCCGATCCGAGCACCTCGCTCACCCCGCTTTGCCTTGCAGAGCCCCAGCACGGAGCCTACGACAGTTTATGCCAGCGTGATGCTGCCCGTCAGCTGAGCCTCCCCGCGGGGCGGGACCCGGCTCCGCCACCGCACCCTGCATCCAAAGCCCGCATCCCTGCAGGGGACCTCGCACATCCCTGCGGAAACGGGGCGCGCTGCTCCCGGCCCCGAAGCGTCGCGCTGAGGATCGCTGGAGCACCGCGTGCGGCCGAAGGAAGGAAAGAAAACGAAGAGAGCAGCGCAGGCAGCAGCAGCTCTCGGAGGGACGGACTCGCCGGGGGGACCCATAAGGGGCAACTTGGGCTGCCTAACTACAGAAGGAAAGGAAAACCGACGAATCAGGAGGTGCCCCGTGGGAGGTTTCGAGGTGCGCGCTGAAGGAACGGCGTCGCAGCGAGGAGCGCCGCGGCTCCCCCTGCTCTCCCGCGGCCGTGGGAGGCGCCGCGTCGCTTCTCCATCCCCTGGGCCGGGCGTCCGGCTGAGCCTGGGGGTGTGGGCAGCTCTGTGCCCCCACCGTGCACAGCACCGGGACACGGGGCGGCTCGAGGCTGTCGGCTCTTTCCGGCTGTGCCATAATCTCACCGCTGCTGGGCTCAGGCAGCAGAGCCGACCTCACCTGCTAGAGAAAATAAAGCTACGGAAAAATCTTTCAGGAAGGCTTGCAAAAAAAGAGCAGGCGAGGGCTGCAGCTGGGTCAGGATCTCGGGGGAGAGAAGTGCATTTCTACACATCTCGAGCTTCCTCTTCCCTTTGCTTAAGCAAAAATCAGCTGAGCTGCTTTCTTGGGACGTCTGCAAAGATGCCACTTCCCCAGGAGCACATCCCCATAACTCCTCCTCCTCCTCTCCTTGTCCCCCACCAGCATGGGGCAAAGAAGGAGCTTCCCTTTAGGGCTGGTAACTCTTGCTGTATTGAGCAATGCTAACTCCCTTGCACCCTGTGCTGAAGAAGTGGCTGCATCACCCCACAGGATGAGCTGATCACATCCGCTGCTCCTGCTCACCCTCCCATGGCTCAACGCTGGGGAGGAGAGCAACAGCTGAGGCTGTTCCTTCACCCAGCAGAGAAATCATCACAAATTCAAAGCCAGACATCCCCAGCTGGCCTTGCACACTTCCCCACTCCAATTCTGCTATGATGCCAGGGTCAGACTGCTTCCCAAAATAAGCTCAGCTGGGGAAGTGGCTGCTGTGTCTCAGCTGACCCTCTGCTGTCCAGCCTGGCACAGCCATCCGTGCCCTCAGCACCACATGGGTCCTCCCTCTCCATCCCCTCACCCTGGGAAGTCTGCAGAGCCGTGCTGCTGCTGTAAGGACCAGTGCCAGAGGTGCCCACAGAGCAGTTTGTGCAGGTAGAGAGCTTGGCTCTCATCTCCCTCACACCCAGGGATGGAGGTCCATGAGCAC
The DNA here is from genome assembly GCA_035772895.1 of Perdix hodgsoniae. Classification (NCBI taxonomy): domain Eukaryota; kingdom Metazoa; phylum Chordata; class Aves; order Galliformes; family Phasianidae; genus Perdix; species Perdix hodgsoniae. The sequence goes on from JAPSGF010000136.1 coordinate 391,162, forward strand.
CGGCGTGCTGCTGGGTGTGACACTGCTCACACACACAATCATGCCTTGTGTCCCTGCTGCCACGCTCTGCCTTCTCACCTTTCATTTTCATTCCATGTGTTCCTATGGGATTTTCTTGCACCTCATCCCTCTTTGCAATGGGAAGATCAAGTTGAAGTGATGGGGGGAAGGAAATCCATGGGTTAAGCTCCAATGCTCTCCTCTCTGGGCTACAGGGAGCAGCCTGAGCGCAGCCAGGAGCACAGCAACCTGTGGGCTCTGCTTCGGGAGCTTTTGAACCTTCTGGGTCAGGGCCGAAGATCACCAGGAACACCTGGAAGGCCTCTGAGAAACAGAACTGAGCTTAAGCAGAGGGACCTGCAGGTGGGCAGTGAAATGCCTGCAAGGTGTGGTTAATGCAGACCCCCCCCAAGCACTCTGCCACCAAAAAGGAAGCCCAGGGGAGAACCTTATGACTCTCTCCCATTCTCTGACAGGAGGATGTAGTGGGGTGGGGGTTGGTCTCTTCACCCAGAAAGCAGCGAGGAGGTGGCAGGCGGTGGCCTCCAGCTGCACCGGCGGGGAGCAGCGGTGGCTGCCGACCCTACGTGGAGACGGCAGCCAGCAGGGGGACCATGTGCACCTTCATCCCTCTGCGCGCCGGCGTTGTCAGCAGGTTCTCGGAGAGCGGCTGGGAGCCGGGGCTCACTCAGATCTGGCCCCGAAATGCACCGCTCCCCACCGGCTGCTCCGTTCTTTCCCAGTCTACCAAAAAGTGAGCGCGCTATGGGAGTTCCATCGCGCATCTCCTGCCGGCTGCTGGGCTCGGGAGAATTCTGTTATCACACACCTTCCTTAGGGGTGGCATCTGGGGTGAGCCCAAATGGGGATGGATGCGGAGGGAGGCGTCAGAATGGACATTAGGAACAATTCCTTCTCCAAAGGAGTGGTGATGCATTGGTCCAGGGGGGGTCACCGTCCTTTGAGGCTTCCCAGCACAGCGGGGACGTGTTGGAGCTGGGCTGATCTGAGAGCTCTGTTTGAACCACGACGATTCTGCCGTACTCTCACTTTCTTTTGTCACTGCAGGCGGTGGAACTTATCTGAGCAGAGCACAGCTGTGCTGCGAGGTCGGCTGGACATATTTTGGTGCCTGTCGCCTCCCTTCCACCTCCAGTAAACAAGCAGGGGTGAGATGTGCCCTTCCCCATGGATGGGAGGGAGGGTGGGATCCTGCAGCTGGGGGTGGTTTGGGAACAGCCAGGAGAACAGAGCTGGCGGCGCCGTCACCTGCAGAGCCATCAGCACTCAGTGCAGTGCCTTCTGTGAGGACAGCTGCTGGTTTTTAGCTCACTGTTAGGGCATTGCTGTGCTGTCCCAAAGCAGTTGGGCAGATCCCAGATCTTGTCCTGATCCCACCACAGATCCCACTGATGATGAGTGCCAGCTCCCAGCTCCAGCCTTGCCACCGTGCTGCTGCTCCCTGCATCCTTCTGCACCCCTCCTGTGCTGAGCTCGGGGTCTGTGCCCTACTGCCACCCATGAGCTGCTTCGGAGTTTTCAGTGCCTCCAGCCCTCACGTTTTCATGAAAATGGGGTGTTTCGGTCTGCTTCTGAAAACGAAGCAGCTTTCTGGCTGATTTCCAAGCTGCCACCAGCACTGGGAAGGTCTGTGTGTCTCATTATGTCCTGAGCACAGAAGTAAAGCTGAGGGAAATGCAAAAGGGAAAATCACATGAATTCCCAACCAGCACTGGAGAGCCAGGAGAGGGCCCTGAGCCCTGCTGGGGCTTTGGCCACCTGCTGGCTCAGGGTGGGGTTTGCTCCCCTGCAGGATGGAGGTGCTCTCTGTAATCAGCAACCAATGCTTCATGCAGCGTCTGCAGCTGGCTGTGACTCTTGCAGGGGCAAAGGGGTGCAGCTGTGATGCTGGTGGTCACCCCATGCTCTTGTTAGGCTGGGCAGGGAGCTGAAGGACATGCATCATGCAGCAGCACTTCCATCCTTTCCCTTCCATCCTTATCTCCCCCACCAGCACTTCCCCATGGTCAGGGCAGCTTGTCCTTGGAGCTTCCACCAGGAAAGGGGTGCAGGAAGAGCTGCCTTTGCTTGGCTTCAAAAATGAGCATAGGGAGAGAACCAAGTGGTGCCAAGATCCATTCTTTCTGAGCTCTGGGGGGGGGGGGGTGAAGCTCCACTCCAGGTCCAAGCAAGGCAGAGGGGATTTAAAACGGAAGTAGGAAAAATAACAGGAGAGTGTCTTCTCCTTCCTCAGAAGAAGAAAGTGTCAAATTCAAGAGGCCACCTGTTCTCCACAGGCTCCTTTAGGTGAGCTTGGCCATCTCGTCTGCCATGAATAGGGAACCTGCTTGACTTCTCCAATCTGATCCCAATTCCTCCTTGCGCTTTTGCTTCACCCCTTGCGTGTGGTGCAGCCATGTGCCGGGGGGATGTGAAACTGCACACAGCAAGAAGGGGCTCAGGGAACAAAGATCCACTCCCTAAGGTGGAGGGCTCCACAAGCAGCACCCCAGAGCCCCGCACCCCTCCTCTGCGCTCAGCTGGCCTTTTATCCTCAGCATGTGCCAGCAATGGGATGGACGTAGCCAGGGCAGAGGGCAAGTCTGCCACATCCCACCTTCAGAGCCTGATAGGAGAATATTTGACCCGGAGCTTCCGTGGTGAACCTGTGCTGGTCATCAGGTTGGGGGCATCTCCTAAACTCGTGTCTTCTCAAATCCTTCGTGTTCTGCCTGGCCTTTCCCAGCAACAGCCGCTCGCTCACCGTGCAGCAGCTGAGGAGGAGCGACGCTGGCACCTGCTTAACAAAAACAACGAGGTCAAAGTCAGCTTCACCCTGCATGTGTGCAGTGAGTGCCTTTGGCTTCTGGCCCCAGGCTGGAAGTGGGGGGGGGGAATTTGCTGACAGCCCCTCCGCTTCTCGCAGGCGAACTGCCGGAGCTGATGGTGAACTGCACCGGGTGGAACTGCTCAGCTGAGAGCTGCTGCCGTGCACTGCGGGCCCCCCAGGGGACAGCCCCTTCTTTTGGAGCTGCAGTGATCAGCAGCAGGAGAGACTGGGATCTGAGAGAGTGGTGGTGGTGGGGAGGCAGCACCCCGCGGATCCGGACCCTGCACAGCGCAGAACCCCGTCAGCAGCTGCAACACCACCGTCTTCCCCTCTGCCCTTTGTGCAGGTGAGAGCTCGCGAAGGATGCACACACAAAGGATGCAAAGGATGGACTCTGGGGACAGGAGGAAGCCAGGCAGGGTGCAGAGAAGTTGAGCAGCAAAGTGGCTGCACTCCATCTAGAAAGAGAAATGAGCCCCTGCAGCACCTGCCCGAACTGAGCATCCCCTGCCTGCAACAGCTGCCCCAAACTGCTGCTGCCTGGATTCCTTGCTTTTGAGGGCTTTGCAGAAGGAGCTCCATCACCTTTGCATCAGTTCCAGCAGATGCTGAGGCTCAGGGTACACATCCAGCACTGAACTGAGCGGGGTGTGCAGGCACATCCAGCACCTGGAGCAGGGGTTTCTCCTGGCTGTTCTTTGGGGCCCAGCCCTTCCATGGGAAACAGCAAAGTGCTGCACAAACGGAAGCCCACGTGGCTGCTTCAGATGATAGAAACTGAAAATTTGACCCTGAACCCCAAATACAGGATGTAAACCCACCCTCCTTCTCTGTTTGATGTGCTGACACCAATGCTTTCTGAAATGGTACTTAAAATGGAGAAGAAAATGCAGGAAAGCAGCCGTGGATCCTGCACGTAAACAAAAAGCTGACTGTCATTGCAAGTTGCTTTGGCTGCCTTTGGCTGCAGGTGCGTGGCTGTGGTTTTGCATGGGATCCCTGCAGCCCTCAGCGAGGAGCATCCCAGTGGTGCAGCAGCGATGTGTGTTTGCAGGGGCTGCAGCAGAGCAAATGACGGTGTGTGCTGAGGTCGGTGCTGCCCTGCAGGTGAGTCCATCCCTGTCCTTTTTGTGCATGGCAGGACGGGTCTGCACAGCCCTGGGATGGGGACGGCACAGGGGATGTGTGGTGGGGACGCAGAGGAAGGGCAGCAGCTGGACAGCCCCAGCTGGGACAGCTGGGGCTCCTCCAGGGCACTCAATGCGGGACAGCCACAGCCACCTGCCTGCACTTCCCCTGTGCCACCAGGGACCAGCGCATCCACCTGGGATGGGCTCCTTCCCACTGAGCTCAGGGCTCCCAGGGTCACGGAGCTGTGCTCATTCTGTGCCCATTCTGTGCCCTGAAAACATTTAAATAACTTTTTTTCCACAGATGCATGCATGGAATTTCCCTAGGGCACAGAAAGGTGACCTCGCCAGCCTCAGGGGTGGAGACCTTCAAAACCATTTATGCCACCATCCAAGACGTGGCCCAGGTGGGCTGATGCTCGTGGCCACCCCTGTGTGCTGAGACCCTGAGACCCCGTGGTTGGGCCACAGCCCACAGGGATGGAGCAGCTCCTCCCATGGCAGCTCCCAGGTGCCTTGATGCAGAGGCATGGGATGGCACAGCTCCCAGGAGCCGAAGCAAAGCTTTGTTTGCAGTCGCAGATGATGAGGAGATGAGCAGCAGGACGCTGGGGTGCTGGGAGCAAGAGAAAAGCCCCTACGTGATGGTGGTTGAGCTGCAGCCCATGGCACAGCCTTGTGGTCCCCACGTGCCTCCTGTGAGCACAGATCTGCACCCTGCCGCTGGGACACAGCTGAGCGGACACAGCGCTCAGCTGGGACAAGAGATCTGACGGTGCGCGTGAGATCTGGGATCCTGTATCTGTGTTCTGTGGCCACACCAGGGGACACGGACCAGAGCTGTGGCTGCAGCCCCGGCCCTGCCCTGCTCATGGCGTTGCCCGTCCCGTCGCTCCTGGGATGCGCCTGCGGCGAGGAGCCTCAGCAGCGGCTGCGCAGAGGGACGGGAGGGCAGAGGGCTCAATGAAACTCTTCAGCCACATATATATATATATTTTTTTGCTTTTTAACTTGCTGAATACTTTGCTGCTTCGGTTACTGAACAAAGAAAGTAAAAATAACACTTTGTAAAATGTGGTAGAAAACCAAGTGTGAGAACACACACCTCTGCCGTGCACTGAGTTTCCACAGCACCGCTTGCAGCGACCTCACAGCCCCCGCAGTGCCCAGCACTGCTCTGTGCTGCAGCTCGGCTACCTGTGGTCCTGCAGGAGATGATGCAAGGCTGCACTGTGAGGGAGGGGGTTCACTCTCAGGGGAAAACGTGACGAGGAATGCGGCCCGGTGCCATTCTGCACAACTCCTTTTATACACTGGTATGTGAAGCACCGGATCCTTGTGGCTGCAAGCAGCTCTGAACCCCCCTGAGCAGCCCCCAGCCTTGAGGTGCTGCATGGGGAGCACGGCTGGGGCTGCTCCTGAGCAGGGGCTGGGCTGCAGGGGGGGATGTGTTGCTCTGCATTGTCCCAGTGCCCCTCGCCATCCATTTCCAGACGGACACATCTTCCCACGTGCTGCTTCCCCGCTCTTTGTCTTGTCTGCACGGATACTGAATTATTCAGGGATGGAACCGGAGATCCTTTGAAGTGCCTGGCACAGGAGAGCCCTCTAGGAGCTGCCGGAATAGAAATGCAAGACACATCTGAGCTCCATTTCTTTCTGCTTCATTTTTTTTTTGATGAGAAGCATCTTATTGACAAACCCACGGTGCGTTTTCTGCATTTTCACAGCCTGGTCATACACGGCTCATTTTTCTGTTTCTTGAATTCGTACCCATCAATTAAAACCAGATTTAATGCTCTGTGGACCATGTGTTTATCCGAAGGGTTCATCTGCGTGGCACCAAATCTGCCCCAGCCCCTCTGCTGCCGGATGGGGCTGTGCACAATGTGGTGGCACCAAGGCATCGCCGCCTCCATCGCCCTTCGTCCATTGCCCCATCACAGCTCCAGAAATGCCCCCGGGGATAATTTTAGGCCGTGAATCACCCCGTGATGTTGCCGACACCTTCGTGCTCACAGGAAGCCGTTGGCAGGGCAAAAAAAAGGGGAAGGAAGGCACTGCGGGGCCGCGGGGGGGCGTGGGGGGGCGTGGGGGGGCTGTCAGGAGAGGATGGAGGCGAAAGGAGCGGGGCGCGGGGGACTCTGCCTTGCTGTGCTCTGTGTGGGTGTTGGTGAGTGGGGCTGGGGGTCGGGGGCTGCCCCAAAACCCAGGGTGAGGTGGGGAGGAAGAGGAGGAAGTGGGAGAAGAGTGGGCGGTGTGCTGCGAAGGCAGCAGGTGTGACACCCAGCGGGCAGAGCGGCGCTGCAAAGCCGGGCTCCAGGAAGCCAAACTGCGAGCTCAACCTCTGCTTTGCTCGCTGCCCTCAGCCCTTTGCACATCTCTGGGGCTCCCTGCATGCCCCCACGTCCCGGCCCTATTGCACACCAGCATGCAGCCATCCCCGCTACCAGCTTTCCTGCCTCCAGTGGCTGCGTCACCGCGAGCGCGTGGCCGCGATGTCCCCACTGCTGCAGTGCGCATGCTCAGCCTGCTGGGAAATATCCTGCACACCCCGGCCAGAGGTGTAAAGCCCTGCGGTACAACCACCCTCACACTTTCCCTGCCAGCACAAAGTTCCTGGCTCCAAAAACCCCCCGGTGTCATTTCCCCACTACGCACAGCCCCCACCACAGTGCTGCTCTCATTGGCACCTTCTTCGTTAGCGAGCAGCTGGGAGATTTGAATCGGTCTTACCGTGAGTTCCTGACGTTTGAAAGCACCGTGTTGGTGCTGCTGAGGCTCTTCAGCCCTCATGTGAATGAATGAACTTTGTTCTTAGCACTCGCCCTCAAGGGAGACGACAGCATCACCCAGCACATCGACATCCTGGAGGCTACGGGAGCTCCCGCCACAACCACCTGGGATGTGAGTGGGCTGACAACGGGAGCAGTGGGCTCCCCCAGCCCCTCTGATACCGGGAACCTCACCACCATCACTGTACCACTGCAAGCAGGTGCCCCAGGGAACCAAACCCGTGAGTCTCATGAAGAGGAGACGCGGCACAGGGATGCACCACTGCCCTGGAGGGTCCTGCAGCCCCCAGAGACACTGGTGCCCTGTTTTGGGCAAGGAACCCTCAGCTCTTGTCTCCTCCCGTAGGAAACGAATCGGGTTTCCCCATCAGGTTCTGGTCCCCCATCGTTTTCGTGGTCCTTGCTCTGCTCGTGCTCTTCTTCACCTACCGCAGGACCAAAGGCAGTGGTGAGTTGCTGTGCTGGGGCACCAGCACCACCCAGGCTCCACAGGAAAGGGTGTTGGCAACCTCAGGGCACCCAAGAGCATCACCGAAGTGCTGCAAAGCATCACCTCCCCTGGCACGGCTCAGCTCCTGCTCAGTTTGGCACCTTTTGGGCCACCCTGTGCCAGCTTTGGCCTCAACACAGAGCCAAGCAAACCCTAAACTTTCCCAGCTCATCTCAGGAGGAGCTGCCTGGTTTTTCAGTTATTTTTTCAGCCCCCTTATTGTAACATGTGTCTGCCACAGGGTCACAAGAGCCAACCACCTCCATCAGTGACTTTTCAGGTGAGATTTCAGCCGCTTTCTTGCTGGAGCATCCTTTATTCACTCCTACTGCTTGGATTCACCTCCACTCGTTGCATTGCAGATGTGGACGCCCCAGAAAATGACACAGCTCTGATTGTTACTGCTGCCCAGGTGGGGCTGCTGCTCTTCCTGACCCCCCCCCCCCCCCCCCCCCCCCCCTACCTGCTTTGGACAAGCTGCATTCTGTGCCTCAGTTTCCCCTCTGTGGTGCACAGGGATGAGGATGCTCAGCACATTGTGCTCTTGTCCCTCTCTTGCAGAAGAGATCAGACAACCCTCTGCCCCAGGAGCTGAGCAAGACCACCCCCTGCCAGCCAGCCCCCCCCTCAGAACAGCCTTCCCAGGTATTTCACCTCATCCTTGATGCCACCAGCCCAGAGCTTTGGGTGCACCCAAGCATTGCGCAGGGGGGGGTTCAGACGCTCTCAAAGCATTCTAGGCTTTGTGTCCCCCTCAGCACCTCCTTTTGCTTCTCAGCAGCCCACGGATCCCACCACTGTGGGCAGTTCCCTCTGCTCTGGGGTTCCTGTTGACGACTGAGGGAAAAGCAGGGGAACCAGCAGCTTTTGGACACCCTGAAGGAGCACGAGGCCACTCCAGAGGGGCAAACTGTGCCAACACACCTGGGCAGGGGACAGACGGATGCTAGAGGATGTGAGCATCACACACCACCTTGGTCCAGCCGAAGGATGCTCAGTGCATGGCCGCCTCCCTGCAAAATGGGGACCTGTGTGGGCCGTGTACATTTACTGTACCTAAGGATAGGACTTGGGGGGGTCACAATGGAACCAATAAAGCAGCCTTTTGCCCCAGAAATCCTGGATTTTCTGCACCCTGTGCATCAAGCTGTCGCCTACCCCCACTTGGCCCAGCACACGGGAGGAGTGGGGGCAGCTGAGGACTAAGCTAAGGGGAATGGTTGGAAACGCTGGTGCTAAATTACTCATCTGGGGGAGCAAACATGCAGAGAGCAGCAGCCCCGCCTGCCTCTTTGCTCCCTCCATGCAGCCCCCAGGGTGACGCGTGGGGGCTGAGAGCGGGGACTCAGAAAGCACTGAAGAAAACCATCAAAGGGACCCCCAACATCCCCTCCCGGGGACACGGGGGGGGAAGGGGGGTGCAGGTGGGTGCTGAGCTGTGGGCGTTGTGCACATCTGCTGTTTGCAGGCTGCGGGGTGGGAAACACGCCAGTCCCAAAGGCTTGGGGTATTTCTTCAGGTCTCTGCTGTGCTCTGCTCGCCCCAAGCCCTGGAAAAGCTCAGAATCCCCGTCCTCATCATCTCCAAATCGTTGGCCGCGTAATCCTCAAAACTTGGCTCCATAAACCCCAAACCCACAGCTCCATGAAAAGACTGGTCCCATAAACGGCGAGCCCACAGCTCCATAAACCCCTCATACGGCCCCCAGCAACCCCAAGACCTCAGCACCACAAATCCCCAACCGCTGGCCACGCAAACCCCAAATCCTCGCTACCCCCATCCCCAAATGTTTGGTCCCATAAATCCCCACTCATTTCCCCATCAGACCCAAAACTTGGTCCACACAACCCCCAAACCCACAGCTCCACAAACCACCAACTCTCGCCTCCATTAACACCAAACCCTCACCTCCATAAACACCAGGAGCTCGGTCCCATCAACCCAAACGCTGGGCTCCATTGACCTCAAACCCTTGGCCACCTCAGCCTCAGACCCCGGGCTCCACAAACCCCACAAACCCCCTCCCACAAACTCCAACCATCAGCCCTACAAACTCAGGTCCCACAGCCGTGCTGTGCGCCCTCCCAGGGCAGGATGCCACCCCCCCATCGTGCTCTCTAGAGGTCATAGATGGCACTGCAGGTGCGTGGGGTTGGGGGGAAGACAAAGCCAAAAAATATCCAATGGATTTATTATTAAAAAAAAAAAAAAAAAAAGGATAATTTTAGTTCTTCTATTTAAAAAATAAAATAAAACAATCATAATAATAATAATAAAAAAAAATCAACAAAAACACCGTCCGACTTCCTAACACTGCAAACTGTAAAAACAAGGGGTTTTTTTGTTTGTTTTTGTTTTTTATATATATATATATATTAAAAAAACAATTTTACAGTTCTGTCCCCCCCCCCCCCCCCCCCCACCTTCCCAAGGCCTACAGATCTGCTCTTGCTCACTGAAATCTTTTTTTTTTTTCCTTTTCTTTTCTTTTTTTTTTCAGTAAAACAACCCCAACTTGGGCTCCTGGCGGCACCAGCCCCAAAGGGCTGCGCGTGTAAACGGGACTGGAAGCTGCACAGGGCTGAGCGGAGTCACAAAGCCACAGAAAGTCTGGAAAAGAGAAGAGATTTCCAGAAAAATCCCTGGGAATTTGGGACAGCCCCCTCCCACCCCCCCCCCCGCCCCCACACACACACTACATCCCACCCATTTTGTGCTGGGGAAGCCCTTGAAATCCACTTGGATCTGTTTTCTGCTACTGGTGCTTACTGGGAAGCCCCCGGCCCCTCGGGTGGGGGGGAGGTGTGTGTCACAGTGATGAGGTTTGGTAGCTCTCGGGGCCAAAGAAGCCCAAACCTGGCTTGGGGTGACCCCCAGCATGAAAAATGGATAAATACAGGACCCCCCCCCACGAGGTATTGGCAGCCCTCACGGAGCTGAGGGAAGGCAGAAGCTGTGGTGCAGCCCTGAGCATTGGGGTCCCCCTGCTCCGCAGCCCTGGGGGTCACCTCATCACCACCTGCATGGGGCAGCATGAGGAGCCCACAGTGCACGGTCCCCACGAAGAAGCCCTTCGGGGCCAGCGCCAAGGCCTGGGGGTGCTTTGGGCTGCCCCACTGCGAGCCGTGGGGTGCTGCATCCCCAATCCCCTCCCCGGCCCCGCTGTGGTGGTGATGACGGACGGGTGGATTCAATGATCTTCTCCAATCTCAGCGATTCTGTGCTGCTGGCAGCCAGCACAGGTTGGAATGGGGTAACGGCCCTGTGCGAGGGGTGGGCTGGGAGTAGGGGGGGGGCTGGGGCACCCACAGCGCTGGGACGTTTCTCAGCTTCACCATCAGACCTCCTGCTTCCGCGAGGAGCTCCGTGCCCAAAGCAGTGGGGAGCTGAGGGTCTCCTGTGGCAGCAGCACCGTGCCTGTGGGCTCTGCCCTGGCTATGGGGCAGAGGGATGGTTCGTTCCGTAGCAGCCTCAGATCACAGGGGTTTGCAAAACACTCCCAAAGTGTCCTTATTCCCAACCAGCCCAGACACAGGTGGTGCTTCAAGACCGGAGATGCAGCGGAAGACGAAGACGCAGGAGATGCTTCAGACCTGGCCCCGAGCGAGGCTGCTGGTGCAGAGAGCTCAGCCAAAGGTCAGCCCTTGGGGGGATGGCACTGAGATGCTGCCCGTCCGGCTGTGACACTGCGCTGTGCTGGCACCGCCTCCTGGGGATGGCTGCGAGGAGCTTGGGGAGCGTGGGGACGGGCACCGAGCGGCCTCGTGCCGGGGATGGGGTTTGGTGCTCAGGGACCTGCACGACCCAGGCCACCCTGGAGGCCCTGCGGCGCTCTGTGCTCACACGGAGGTCTCAGACTGCAGCCTCATGACGAACTTGTGCGACTTGGGGTCCACAAACTCCTCCGAGAGCTTGAAGAAAGGGATCTTCTTGGCGCTGATCACCAGGCTGAAGTCGTGGCGCTTCAGCACGAAGACCACCCCGTCCTTCAGGCCGTTGGTCACCGGCTCCTCGCTGACCAGCGTCCACTGCTTGGCCAGCCAGCGGTCCTTGTGGTACTGGATAGTGGGCCCGGCGCTCAGGTACCGCTCCAGGAACGCCTGCAGGAGGACAGACGTGTGAACATCACCCTCACGCTGCTCACATTTCTATTTCTTTGCAGCCCCGAGCTGCCCAGCAGGTCCTGCAGGAAAAGCCTCCCAGCGGCTGGGAACCCGCTGCATCCCTCCCTCTCTTGCTGTCACACCCGCTTTTCCAGCTGCACAGCACTGCACCGCTCTCCCACCCCTCACCCTGCTGAGGGATGCTCTCACGCGGTTGGGCAAACCCACCCCGGGATCCCCCAGCCCACTCCACACACCTTGGGCGTCATGTCGTGGGTGATGCAGAACTCAAGGTGCTGCAGGATGCTCTCCATGGTGTGGTAGGGCTGCTGCTTGGTGGTGCGCAGGTACTTCTGCATGGCCCGTGCCATGGAGGCAAAGATGGCCTGGGCTGCCTCCCGAGGGTCCATGATCTCCCGTGGGTTCTTCTGGTCCTCGTCCTGCAGCCGCTTGATGTGGGTGAAGGCCTCTTCCACTGCCACCACCAGCCTGTCGAGAAACACTGGTGCTGTCCCCTTGGAGGCCTCCAAAAGCCACCTGGATGTGGCCCCGTCCCCAGGAGCCTGGAGGAGCCACCTGGCACCTCTCCACCCCGCAGCCCGGACTTGAACCCCAGCATCAACCCCGAAAGCAAATTCACCCCAGCACCACCACCCTGCTCCAGCCCCCATCCCAGCACCCTTGGGCTCAGATCTGCCCCCTCCATCCCAGCTCCCCACGGCGGAGAGATCCTGGGATGGTTCTTTAGGGCCCCCCACAGCCCGCTCCCCACTGATGCCCCCATACCTGGCGCGGCGTTTCCGCACCCTGCGCTCGTGCTCTGCCTCCTCATAGTAGTACTCATTATGGCTGTTGTCGCGCCGGCGGGCGGCCGCGGCGATGACAGCCCGGGACTGCCCCGTGGAGTTGTTGGTGGTATTTTCTGCAGGAAAAGGGGTGAGATGTTCCCTTTCCCAGTGCTGCCAGCGCGGCCCCATCCCATGGACGCGCCCGACGTGCTCCTGCTTGCAGCAGGGCGGTACTGCTGCGGCTTGGAAACTGGCGCCCAGCTTGCCCGCGACAAATGCATGCAAATCCGGAGAGACCGGCTGGGAGCTCAGCATGGGATGGAGCCTGCGGGGGGCAGGGGGGAGAAAACACTGGGACAGGAAGAGGGGGAACAAGAGGAGAAGTCAAGGGAACGGGAGCTCACCCTCGCCGAGGGAATAGACTTTAAACCCGGACATTTTCTTGGACAGGACGGATTTTGGCAGGTTGAGGAGGGCAGGATTGTAGACTGGGAAATCGTGGTAATAGTTCTCCAGGATCCAGATGGCTGCTCGTTGGATGCTGCAGGGAGACACAGGCGGGCGCAAGGCACAGAGAGCGGGTTAGCACTGCACCGGGGCAGGCACATGGGGACAGGACAGGAGGGAGGAACGGAGCCGGCACTGCAGACACAGATCTCCCTGCAGGGACACCTGGGCACTCGCAGCTCCTCCGGCCAGGGACTGCCGGAGCGCAGCAGGAAGCAGCACGCGCACATCCAGCTGGATGTGCACGAACACAAACGCACACACGCATGAACGCAGATGTGCACACAAGCGCACACGTAAAGATGCACACACACACCCATGGAAACACACGGGAGCGCACAAGCACCCGCACAGCCCGATCCCACCCAACCACGGTGCCTCTCCCCAACCCACGCACCCCACATCCCCGCACCTGAGGTGCCCGACGTTGTAGAAGCGGCTGGCCCCGTCGGTGGAGCGCACGGCCTTGAGCGTGAACTGGGGCTGGAGCTGGCGCAGCTCGAGCAGCACCACGGCCAGGTAGTGCACGAAGAGCAGCGCGTCCACCAGCGAGACGGCGTACTGCACGATGCCCTGGTAATTGCGGTCCCGCGAGTCCAGGATGCGCACGCCATAGAAGAGCCAGTAGGAGACGACCAGGAGGAAGACGAGCACCATGAGCAGCGCACGGAAGACGAAGACGCGCGGGAAGAAGGCTTTGGGGCGGCGGAAAAAGAGCGCCCAGCTGCCCAGCAGGAGGATGAGGAGTTTGAAGGCCACGGAGATGAAAAGCCCCTCGCAGGGCGTCCCACAGGGCTCCAGCTCCTCCCGCCACAGCAGCTGGGGCAGCAGCATGAAGGCGAGAGGGGTGAGGAAGGCGAGCAGAGCCAACGCGCCGGCCAGCGCGACGCCCAAGTGCCGTGAGCAGTCCAGGTGCGCGCTGTCCTCCATGTCCTTGGTGATGCGTGTGATGTCATCGTGCGAGATGCTGTGCTCCGACGTCCCCGTCACCACCGTGGTGGTCTCGCCCCAGTTGTCATCCTGGGGAGGGGAGAGGGTTACGAAGCGTGAGGCTGCAGTGCCGCGGGAGCCCAACGCAGCCCGGTGTCCCCCCCCCAACCTCAGACCTCCAAGCCTGGCGTGCTGGCCGGAGCCATCACCCCCATTGAGCAGCCGAGGGACAGCGCTGCAGGCAGCGCCCTGCAGGAAATCCCCGTCGGAGGCTCCGCGCTGCGCTCCACCTCTCCACCCCGCGCGCACGACGCGGCCGAGAGCGGCTCAGCAAGTGGAAGGCATTCTGTTTCCAGGCAAATCCCCTCATTAGCAGGGCCAGAGCCAACATGCCCAGCCCAGTCCTAACACAGCCACTGCCTCCTCCTCCGTGCAGCTCCAGCACCAGGCAGAATGAGGTCGGTGGTGATCAGCGCTGGCGGCCACACGCCGGCTCCCCACGAGCGCATTTTGGGGTATGCATCTCTCCCTGGAGAATGCAGCAGTTTGCTGAGACCTTAAAGCTCTTTTCCTTATTGGTATGCTGCTTTTTGTGTTGTTGTTGTTGGTCTGCTGCTTTTTTCAGAAATATTTACTGCAAAATCTCCATGCCAGAGATCCAGCAGCTGGCACATTTCTTCCCAAACACAGCGAGGCAGTCCTGCAGCACAGCTGCCCTGGGCCCATTCATTTCTTTTTTCCACTGAAGTCACACAGGTGTGGACGTGAGCTTCATTCCCTTCCCAGTTAGCACACGGAGCTTCAGCAAAGGGAAACGGTGTCACCCCACAGCCATAGAAAACACCGCTCCGACACACCGAGGGTCTGTCTGTCCGTCCATCCTCTTGTTCTGCTCTGGCACAACCAAAGCTGGAGGTTCTATTGTATAGGATTAAATTGGAATTTCCGTCCTGGAATTTCCACATGCTGGAGGCTTCGATCCATACTGGTGGAACAACAGAACCACCACCAGCAGGGGATCTCTGGAGGGAGAGAGTGGAGGAGCTGGCATCCAGCTTGGACCCTCCCAGTAACCTTCGTGTCCACGCAGAGCATCGCTTCTCAGGGTCAGTGCTGCACCACTTGGGCTGGAGCAGCCCTCCGGAGGCTGCAGGTCTCGCACCACCAACACAGAGTTCACCCAGCTGCACAAACCCGCTCGTCTGTTTGATCCTCCCAAAGCTGGAGCTGGAGTTATTAAAGCTTGGCAGGGCCGGGCGGCGTCGCCCTGCAGGCGCTGAGCAAAGAGCCGGAGTGGATCCGGAGTGAGCTGATCCCAAAGGCACCAATCCCAAGGGAGCTGATCCCAAAGGCACCAATCCCAAGGGAGCTGATCCCAAAGGCACCAAACCCAAGGGAACCGATTCTGAAGGCGTCGATCCTAAAGAAACCACTCCCAAAGGCGCCAATCCCAAGGGAGCTGATCCCAAAGGCACCAATCCCAAGGGAGCTGATCCCAAGGGAACCGATCCTGAAGGTGCTGATCCCAAGGGAACCAACCCCAAGGGAGCTGATCCCAAAGGCGCCAATCCCAAGGGAGCTGATCCCAAAGGCACCAATCCCAAGAGAGCTGATCCCAAGGGAACCGATCCTGAAGGTGCTGATCCCAAGGGAACCAACCCCAAGGGAGCCGATCCCAAAGGCATTTTCTACCCTGGGCAGTGGGAGGGCAGCTCACGCAGCAGCCCCATCTCCATTCCCCACATCCCCCTGCCCTGACACCCACCATTCCCCCCCCCCCACCATCCTCACCCTCTCATCCCCCCGGGTCGATTCGTTGTCCAGCAGGGGCTCTCCTGGTGCCTGGATGGTCACTGACTTGTCCCCACGGCTCCCATCCCGGCTCTTGGAGCGGTGCCGGTCCCGTCGGTCCCTGCAAGGCATGGGGGGGGGGGGAGTTGGAGCAGGTTGGGCACACGTCCAGGTTGGGGACTGAGGACCCCCCAGGCACACACCAGCCCTCACCTGTGCTTGCGGGAGCTGCGGGAGTGCCCGGATTTGTAGGAGTAGCCCGAGTACTGCGACTCATTGTCCATGCTGTCGGCACGCCGGGGTTTGTGCCGCTCCACGCCGGGGGGCTTGGCTTTGCCCGACCCCGGGATGGCCACGGCCTCCTTCAGAGGGGGCTTCTTCAGGCCGAGGGGCACCTTCAGGAAGTCGACCGTCACCTTGAGGGACTCTATTTTGAATGCTGGGCTGGGCTCTGCTCAGAGAAATGGGAACGGCCGCCTGCAGGGGGGGGAAACATGGGGTTAGGGCCCCCAGACCCACACCCTGCGACTCCTGGAGTTCTGCTGCCCACGAGCATCCCCACGGCTGCACCTGCCTGCAGTCCCCATGAAACAGGAGCTCAGCGGGCAAAGGATGGAGAAACTTGGGGCACTTTGGGGCATCTTGCATTATAGACCCAAGCTGGTTCCAGCACTGCCACCTTCCCCTTCAGTAACGCTGAAGTACCCTGAGCTTTGAACCAAGCTCTTGCGGGTGATTTACACTTTAATGAATATCACAATCGTTGTTTTAATTTGCCAAGAGAGTGCCTGGGGTGGGAGCCAACTTTAAAAAGGGAAAGAAAAAAAAAAGAAGAAAGAAAAAAGAGCCTGGCGCAGGCTCCAGCCCCACTCACAGGCTGGGGCTCTGCCCAAACAAGTTCCCAACACAGAGCTGCCATCTCACACTGATCAGCGCAGCCCCACGGACACAGTGAGGCTGGGGGCCGTGGGCACAAGGACGGGACCCCAGCCTCAAACTGCAGCTGTGTGACTTGGAGATGCCCGTACACACACAGGTGTGGGTGCATGCAGTGCGCCCACCCACGCCTGCACTGGGCTGTAACCCTGCTGAGCTGGGAAAACAATGCGTGGCTCGGGGGCTGGAGTGCTGCTCCTGCCCCACCTGCTGCAAAAAAGGGACTCAGAGTGAGGGATGGCCGCAGCGATGCTCCTAGGGGACACCCCAGACCCACCAGGGGGGTGGCAGCCCCCCGCCTGCCTCTCCTGGATCCCTGATGGTAGGGTGGGGGACCACCAGCACCCTGACTCCCCTCTCAGCCCCCCACCCTCCCAGCGCACACCAGAGCCGCCTGTGTTTGGGTGGGCAGGTTACCAGGGAAATGCTATTCGGACCAAATAAAACCCGAATGTCTTTTGGCCTCTTCTCCGAGGCCTCGGAGAGGGGGAGATGGGGTCGAGGAGGGGAAAAAGAAGCAAAGGGGGGTGGGGGGGAGGAGGGGGGAGATGGACAAGGACCCCCTTTTGTCCCAGATGCTGGATGCTCGCACATTTATCACTATGGAAACAAAAGCCCCCCCATGCCGGTTGTCTAGGAGATGGCAGCGGGGCTGGGAGCTCGTCCCGGCGTCCCCAGCGAGCAATGGGGGAAGGGGCAGGGAGAAAGGGACCCCCCCCCCAGCCCCCTGGAGCACCCCCCCCCCCTTTTCTTCTGGGCTTTGTTGGGAGGCCGGGATCGGGTTTCTGGCAGGAACAATGCTTGGCGCAGGGGGCCACGGCTGGGCTTTTCCCCAACCCTATTCATTAGCGCCATTAAGGAGCTGGACACTGTGGGCTGGAGGAGCCACGGGGCTTGGGGGGGGGGGGGGGGGGGGGGGGGGGCTTGGGGACAGCGCAAGACTCACCAGCCGAGCTGCAGACGGGTCCTGTCCCCGTCTGAGTGGTCACCGGGGCGAGCAGGGCATCGTCAGCACGCAGAGGGGACGGCATCCAGCTGGCAGGCAATGGGGCATGGGCACTGCTCACACGTCGGGCTCCAAGCTGGGGGGAAAAAGGAAGGGGAATCAGGAGGGAAGGAGAATCCCTGCCCCACCACCGCCCCTCCCGCGGTGGATCTTCACCGTGAGCATCCTAAGCACAGTCACCTCCCCGGCCACCCGCAAAGGACAGCCTCACCTCGGGGACCGACCCCAGCAGTCTCAGGGCACAGCTCACATCTCAGCCCTCAGCCCCACGCTGAGCATCGTGCACTGTCCCCTCCCTGCTGTCACCCACCCCGCTGCCTTCCCTCCCTCCCTCCCTCCCTCCCACCCCACGCAGAGAAGAACAAAACCCCTCCTGCATCACCCACGGGTCCTGGCCCCGTCCAGACCCGATCCCTCCTTGAGCCAGTATCAGGACAGGGATTTATTATTATTATTATTATTATTATTGCTGTTCAAAAAGAAAAGTTTGCCCGGCAGGGGGGGGAGAGCCGGTTCGACAGCACAGGTGGAGGAGCTGGAAATGGTTCCCTCGGCTCTGCCCTCCCCTGCGCCAGCAAAGCAGCGCCGAGGGCTGGGAGCCACAGCCAGACACAGGCAAATGAGGAGGAAAACTCACTTTTCTAATAGCGAGGTGATTAACTATTAGAACAAACTCCCCAGGGGAGGAGAGGCTTTGCCATCTCTTGACATCTTCAAGTCCAGACTGGATGGCGTTTGGGATGTGGCTGCAGCGCATCATGGCTTCAAAGTGCACAGAGCCTGGATGGGGCTGAGGGCCCCCAGCACGTGGGGGCAGAAGGAGCTGCCACCTCCCCACCCCTGAGCCCACACATCGCCAACACCAACCATCCCTTGTATTCAAATGACCCCAAGAGATCCAAGTGCTTCTGCATGGGAAAGCTCTCTGATTTCAAACAGCTCCAGGGAAAAGCCCAACAAGCAAACCTGCTCTTCCTCTTCCCAGCAAGGCAGAGCAAAACCACGCCATGGGGCACCCTCTGCCTGTCCCATTCACCGCTGGGGCTGTAAGCATCACGAAGACCACGAGCGTGCAGAGCCAGAGATGGCATTTGCTGCAGGGACAAAGCACTGCTGCTTCCCACCGGAGCAGCTGAGCAGAAGCAGCAGCAGGGAACACCTGCACAAGCATGGAGGGGTGGGCATTTCCCTCCTCGATGGAATAAAGCAATGGGGAAACTGGGTCAGGCAGCATCACACTGGGGGTCTGGGGTCCTGGATTCCAGCCTAGGGCTCCACGGCTGCTGATGCTCCCAGTGAGCCCAGAGGGCTGCCAGGGGAAACTGAGGCACAAGCAGGAAACCTTATGGGACACTCAGCCACGCTTCACAACATGACTTTTAGGCTGGCCTTGGCAAGGCTGATCCAGGAAACAGCACAGCGAGCATCCCTCTGTGGGGCACCAGGTGGGCACAGCCCCCAAACCAGACCTAACACAGCCCCCAAACAGCCCCAATGCAGCCTCCAAACCCACAGCTCCCCCAGCCTGGGAGCCAGGGCAACTCCTGTCCCAGCGCTGGCTCTGCCAAGCCCTGCACCCAGCACATCTGCTCGCTCCACTGCACCACCACGCCTTGCTGCCTTCGCTCAATAGGCACCGACCCTGGGCAGCCACTGCCTTGGCTCTTTGCAGTGACAGTCACCACTGCCCCCCTGCACCCTGCAGTCAATGGGGACAGGAACAGAGCAGCGGCTGTGGCTGCACCCCTGGGATGCAGGGGGCTGCCAGACACCCACAGGTGATACACAGTGCAGAAAGCTCCGTGGGTGCTCTGCAAGGAGCTGGAGACGGACCAGGCAGGAGCCGTGACCACTTGGCACAGCATCTCCCCACTGTGGCACGAACACAAAGCCCTCTCTCCTCCCAGCACCTCCTGCTGCTGCCTGGAGCCCCGTACTGGGAAGCAGCTCTTGCAGAGGGGCTGCTCTGCTCTGCCGGATGCTGGATGCCCCCAGCACCATGCTCCCACGGAGGACTCTGCAAACTCCCACGTGGGAAGAGACCCGTGGGCCGACAGCTTCAGTGGGACGCACAACAACCCATGGGAAGACCGAGCGGCTTAATCCAATTCCCCCATGGGGTCCTATTCTGCTCTCAAATTGCTCAGCGTCAGCTTGGATGCAGAAGGTTTAATATCCTTTCCCAACTGCCAGCTTTAATTACGATCACGCGGGATTGTTACAATATCCACAGGAACGTCCTGTGAGCACCCGGGGATTCCCACTGCGCCGCAGCAGACAAAGCACAGCCATCCCCCTGCTGCAGCTCCACGTCCGAGCACCCGCTGCCTCCACGCAGGCAGGAAGGGCCGTGCCAGGTGCAGAACCAGAAAACGCACCAAAAGCAGGGATTTGCATGAAGGCTGCTGCAAAGAGAAAACCATTTGCATTGCAAAACGTGACGCCTAACCGAGCTGCACCTCTCCCTGCCCTGCACTGCGCCCTGCTTGCTGCTGCAATGCTCCAAGTGGGACAGCACCCCGGCGCTCAGCCCAGCGCAGGGCACGCAGCTCCCAGGGCATCACCGTGTGCTGCTCCTGCCCCGTGTGCACCCACGGAGTGACAGCCACATGGTCGCATCGGTCCGGGACGTCCATGCGGTGCTGGGGTGGAGCAGGGCTGTGCGCTGTCCCACGCCGTAGTTTCGGGGCGCTGCTTCTCCGAAAGCATCGTGGGGAGCTCCGATGCAGCGCAGCGATGCCACAAAGGACAGTTCCCACCCCAAAGCAACGCTCGCTGGGTAAACAACGGCGCTCGGAGATGTGTTCCAGCTCAGTTTAATCCATTCCAGGTGCCTGATGCTAAATCCTGCAGGGCTGCGACGGGCAGACGGCGGTGTCCATGGCTCCAAGCTGGAAAGGCAGCGCAGGACTGGGGGTGGCAGAGCTGTGGTTTGGTCTCCGGCTCCATCCCATCACCCTGTGACGGCTCCATGTGGGGCAGCCAGGTGAGGAGAGCCGTGTCTTCGCTGCTCCAGGGCCCTGCCCAACATCCCGGCCACACAATAAAGCCATAAAGCATCCACTGGCCACACTGGCCCTCAGGAACAGAGCTGAGATCTAGGATGTGCTCAGAACGAAGACCTGGGGCTGTTTCAGCTGTGCTTGATGCTGGGGGATGAGTTTTCACCTTCCCCCATGTCCCCTCCAGCCCCATTGTCTGCGATCAGATCCAAACAAGGCACCGCACCGCATCACCCAAACAGCCAAAGCGATCCTGGCAGGGGAGTGAGCACCAGCAATGCCCTTCCTGGGGTGACCCTTCCCAGCAGGGAATCCCCCGGGACAGGACAGCTTTCCTCCAACGCTGCCAGCTGTGAAGCATTCCCAGAGCACCAGACATCCCAGGAACGCGTGGGTACCACAAACGTGGAGCCACCCCGAAGACCCCAAACCCTGCAGCGATGATGGGAGCTGCTGATGGAACGGCAGGAGGAGCCCGGGCTGCCCCACATCCACAACGCCGGGAGCCACGGGCACACAGCATCCCGGGCAGCTCCTCTGCCATGTCTCCCCCCCTCCTTTCCCCCCCCCCCCGGCCCGACCCAGCGCTGCCCCAGCACAAAGGCAGCACCGGGTTGCGCGCAGATCGCATCGCGCTGGGGCTGCCCCCGAGCCCGGCTCGGTCCCGACACAATTCCAACGGCTGTGATGAAGTAACAGCCGTCCCCAGGGGCCCCGTGAAGATAATATTTAATTCTTCTCTCTTGTTATTATTTTTTTTCCCCAAGCCTCCGCCTCGGTGATTACAACACGGCCTGGCAGGGGGGTGTGGGGGGTTCAGCTCCTGCTCCCGGAGATCGCAGCTCCACACGGGACACGGAGCTCGCAGCATCGGGACGGACCGAACCCGGCCCGAACGGGGCTGACCCAGCAGGTGAGCGGTACCGGGCAGCCCCCACCTCACCGCCCCCCTCCCTATCCTGGCCCCAACCCCGTGCCCACCCCCGTGCCCCGCTTTGCTCCGGGGAAACACAAAGAGATCCGGCACGGAGGGCTGAGATCCGCAATCACTGCACGGCAAAACACAGCGCCAGTCCGGCTGGGCCCGAGCATCCCCCGCGTTGCCCCCCGCGCCCCCTCCCCGCCCCGCAGCGCCTCCCCCCGCCGGGCCGCGGCCCACGGAAGTCTCCGTATCCCTCCCCCCCGCCCCCCCCCCC
>JAPSGF010000136.1:412765-465459 GCA_035772895.1 Perdix hodgsoniae
CCCCCCCCCCCCCCCCCCCCCCCCCCCCCCCCCAGCCAACCCCTCCAGCGCATCGCTGAGCCCCGGCCCCGCCGCCCCCACCCGGCCCCCGCCCCACGCTCCGCACTCACCGCGCCCCGCACCTTTGTGCGCGTCCCCCCCGCACCGAGCGCCGCGGGATCCCGGGGCTGCGGCGAAGGAGGCGGAGAAGGAAGAAGGAGGAGGAGGAGGAGGAGGAGGAGGAGGAGGCGGAGGAAGCCCCAGATCCCGGCGGAGCGGTCCCGCAGCTCCGCACTCTCCGGCCCCACCGCGCCCCGGACCGGCAGCTCCCGCCCCGCCGGCGGCCCCGCACCGCCCCGCAGCCCCCGCCCGCGCCGACGCTGTTCCCGGCCGCTCCCCCCCCCCACGGTGCGCACCGCCCATTGTCTCCGCGCGGCGCTCCCGGCGCCCCTCCGGGGCTCAGCACGGCGGGGGGGTCATTGTCTGCTGCGGCCCCGGGGCTCCCAACCGCGGCTCCGAGGGGACGGCGCGGCTGGCGGGGGGGGGGACCCGCCCCACCCCCCCCGAGGGGGGGCTGCTCGCAATGGGTGTGAGCGTGGGGAGGCCCCGGCGCCGCTCCCCACCCCCGGGGCTCCCATCCGCCCCGGCAGAGCCCGTGGACGAGCGGAGTTCCTGTGCTGACGGACAGGATTTATCCATTGGGAGGCGACCCGGAGGGGTCTTGGGCTGCGCCCTCCACTCCCAGCTTATTTTTTGCCCAGCTCTGGGTGCTGTTGGGGCTGGGGTGTGAACAAATAGCTGTGCGCGCCCCCCCTTCCCCCCCCCCATAAGTCCGACCCTATGCAAAGCTGCGTGCAGCACGGTGAGCAGGGCTGCCCGGCTCGGCCCACGCCCGTCATAAAGCAGAGCATCCCAGCTGAAGGTGATGATGCAGGGCCCAGCTCTGAGCTGAGCGGGAGCACCTGGAAGCCCCAGGAACGACGAGGTTTACTCAGCTGAACTCTGCAAGGAACGGACAGGGCTGCAGGGGGAGCGCACGCAGGAGAACCCCACCCTCCGGGAGAAGGAATGCAGGCAACCAACGAGGAAGGAGGAGGCTGAGCCCTGCAGCGCCCCAGTGCCAGGATTTGGGGTCCCCGGGGGGGCAAACGGGAACGAGCACTCGTTCAGCAGCAGCTCCGCCCCCCAACCCCAAGAAACGAGGTAGGAAGGCAGCAAGCTCTGCCCCCCCATCTATTGGTGCACCCCCAAATCCTCTATTAGCTGAAACCGTGCCCCCCCAAAATGGGCTGGGCGCACTCGCGCAGAGCCTCCTGCAAACCCAAGTCCCACTGGAGGACAATGGCCAGGTGCTGAGCCTAAACTGGGGGTGGGCAAAGTGGGGAGACCCTCCCCCCAAAAGGCATTCAGTGAGAATCCCGCGGCGGGGGGCGCGCACGCCGCCTGGAACAGCCGCCCCGGGTGCGCGGCCCTTTATATCAATGGGACCGGGATGGGAGGGGGCCGGGCCGCCCCCCCACGCCGCCCAATGGAGAGCCGCGCTGCCCTCCCGGTGCACATCATTGGCGAGATTTAAATGGCTTGTTTGGCCTTAAAGGGGAGGGAAGAGGCGTTAGGAGATGAGTTTGGGGTTTTTCTTTTTCTTCCTCCTCCTCCTTTTTTTTTTTTCCTCTTCGGATGCCGTGCGGTGCCGGTTACGGGCTGGGGGCCCTCGGGCTCATCTCAACCCCTCCTCCATGCCAGAGGCGTTGGGCAGGTGGTGCCCGGCAGCGTTTCTTCCCCGGAGCACATGGCTGGGAGTGGGGGGGAGGATGGACGGGGCAGCCGGGGGCTGGGGGACCCTTTAGCCGCACAGTTCGTCCCTCCTCCCATCTCTCATCCAGGAGGAACCCACCGTGCGTTTCCCTGCCTTTGGGTGGCACGGCGCCCGTCCTCCAGGGTTGTTCGGGGTCGTTCTGCCTCTACCGTGTAATGGCGATGCTGCACCCAGCAGCAGCCCTGGAGGTGGATCCCAGCTCGTTCGGGTCTCCTGGCTCAGAGCTGGGGGGGGAGAGGGGGCACTGTCACCCTTATACGTGGCTCAGTGGCTGGGTTGGGGCTTTAGGGCTCCCTATGGGGTGGGTGCCCCACTGCTCTCCCCTCCCTTCCCCCTGCAGCCAGCTGCCCCAGGCTGTCCTTCGGCTCCAGGAGTGATTAATGGGCCCTGGGAGCTCATTCCTGGCCAGCTGGGGGTGCGGGAGCCTCGTTGCCATCTGGGAAGGGCTGCATTGTTCCACCTGGTGATTTACAGGGACCGTCCCCTCTCTCACATCCCACGTCAGGCAGGTTGTGGCACTGGGGCTCAGCAGTGCAGCACACACCCCTCAGGGACAGTGGCATCCCCAGCACCAGCTCTGTG
This sequence comes from Perdix hodgsoniae, assembly GCA_035772895.1. NCBI lineage: Eukaryota > Metazoa > Chordata > Aves > Galliformes > Phasianidae > Perdix > Perdix hodgsoniae. The sequence goes on from JAPSGF010000136.1 coordinate 415,143, forward strand.
ATGTCTCATCCTGGAAATCTCCTGCAAAGAACCTTTGTTCCCCACCTCGTGCTACAGGAGGGCACCCTGAAACCCCCCTCTTCGCCACCACCCCAAAGGCTGCACCCCGGCAGTTTTGGCCCCAGGGCCCTACCTGTGTCACAGCTGCATGTGTCGCTCCATGGGGACAAGGAGAGGACCCCAAGCAAACAGCTCAGGAGCCTGGGAGTCCTAGAAAGCAGCATCCCTGCCGCAGGCCGGATCAGAAGCATCCACACCACCTCCCCCCCCAACCCACTGCACTGATGTTTGTCTGCAAGCCCCCGGGGCAGCACAGTGCAGATCGTCCTCCTGACCGCAGCCCCACAGCTGCAGCTAAACCTGGGGACACCCGGTGCTGAGCAGCTGTGCACCCCCTGCCCTGCATCCCTGCTCTGCTGCGCCGATCTGCACCGATATCATCATCATCATCGCTCACCTCTGCTGATGCCGTCATCTCTTATCTCTGCCGATGCGATCACTGCACTGACGCATGGCTTCCCCTGCTCTGAAAGAAGGGGGTTCTGCTCTCTGTTCACCCCAGCATCATCCCTTCAGGCCCAGCATTGCCCCTCTGCAGACCCTGCGAGCACTGCCGGCTGCTGTGAGCGCTGGGGTGGCTTTGGGAACGTCCCACCCGAGTGCAGGATGCCCCCCCCCCCCTTCTCACCACCCAGCCTGGGGTGCCAGCAGCCGGCTTCAGCCTACAGGACCCTGTCATGGGGACCCAGCAGATGGCACTGCCGCCTCATGTAGAGGAGATGGGGATGCAGCTGCTGCCTGTGGTGACAACCCTGGGGTCAAAGCCACCCGCTGGGGGCACGCCAGGCCCTGGCAGGCTGCGACAAAGGGAGTGCTTCACCCTTCCCAAAGCGGGCTGTGCCCTCCTGCACCGCTGCTCCTGGGGGACAGAGAGCAGCAGAGAGGCGGTTTCATGCAAGTCCCTTTTTGGACACTTTGGGGCTATTTTGCATGGTTCCTTTTCAAATGTTGGGTGAAGGCTTCCCTGTGCAAACACCTACCTGTGCACTCAGCATCACCTGGAGAACGTGGAGAGATGGATATGTGCGTGGAGAGAGCAGTGGGAGCAGAGACAGAGCAGGGAGCACCCAGGGAGCAGAGACCCCGAGCACAAAGAGCGGATGAGGGACCTGATCTGTCTGAGGCGACAGGGAGGAGAGTGAATGAGCATGAAGTGCTGCCATTGTGCGTGGCACAATGAGGACCATATGTCAGGGCCTGGGCTGGCAGCCGGGGACAGCGGAGGTCTGGGAGCCATGCAGCTCCCCTAACTTCATCCCCAGCTCTGTGCTGGTGGGGAGGGATGGGGATGGGGACGGGGATGTGTCCGGTGAGGGGGCAGGCTGGAAGTGCTGGGGGCACCTCCGATCTCCATCAGCTGCCATCGCCCCCGGCTCCCCCCTTTTCCCTGCCTCCTTCCCCTGCTCCCTCCCCATCTTTATTATTTCCCCTTTGACGCATCTCCGCTGAGCCGAGTGGCTGCCGAGGCCAATTGATTATATGAAGAAATTTGGAGCAAGTCGACGAACAGCTGCAGCCTGCCCCCCGGGGGCTGCTCGGGAGCAGCGCAGACAAAGGAGCCGCAAACTTGCTTCCCCACATCACATGGGGTGGGCTGAGGGAGCTGGAGGGCACTGGGGGCTCACGGGGACGGGGTGGGGGACGTGGGGAGGGAACAGAGGGGCGCAGAGAAGTGATGTTGGCTATGGAGCTGAGGTTGTGCTGATCAGGGAGAGCGGAGGTGGCTCGACTGGGGATGCAGGTGCCTGGAGCAGATGTCCCCATCTCTCCTCTGGCACTGGGGGGATGCTCCAGAACCCCCCGGCTGCTGGGAGGAGGTGGTCACAAACAAGGTTAAAAGGAAAGAAGAAGGGAAGCGGGCACTCCGAGTTCAGGATCTCTTTTGCTGGCAGTTTAATTCATTTCCCCCTCCCCGACTTCCTTGTGAACTCATAAATAATAAATCCTCACACAGTCCGAACAGCCGAGATGATGGGGCACACAGGGGTGGGTTGGGCTGCTGTTTCTGTTTGTTTCTTTGCTTCCTAAATTTCCTTTCCGAAAAGTGCACAACACAGCAAATAAATAATAACATTTATCAATAAATTAATTCAATAAATATCCTCGTGGCGCAGGGGTGTGGGCTGAGTGGAGGGGACGGGTGGGCTGCCCTGCTCTGTGCACCTGCCTTGGGGATGCCACATCCCCGAGCACCTCCCATGGGATGGAGGCAGCGCCGGGGATGCAGGGAGATGGGGTCTGGAGCTGTGGGCAGCGCAAGGACAGGGATGGAGCTTGGCCGTGTCCCACCCTGCAGTGAGCAGCGCACTGCCTTTGGGCACAGCGGACACTTTCTGCTCTGTCCTGCTCCCTGTGGAGCTCTGCTCGTGCTCCTGCCACCGCCAGTGCAAAATTAACTCTTAGAAAATAACGGGGGAGGCAGAGGAAGAGGCAGGGTGTGAAGGTTGCTCTGGGGTTCTCGGGGATGTGGGTGCAAAGGGGGGGTGTAAAAGGCCAGGGGTTCCACGCTCACTCTGCTCAGAGCTGAGGGCAGTGCAGGAAGGGATGCGCAGCCCTGGGATGAGGTGCTCCCACAGTGGGAGGCACTGGGGAGGCTGGGTGTGCAGCAGAAAGGCTCAGCCAGGCCCCAGGTGACAGCGGCTCTGGCCAGGTGTAGACCAGCTGTCCATGGTGCAGCGTGGCCAGATCCTGCCCTCCATCTGCAGCACTCTTGAGCACTCTGTGTCCCACCAGGATGGAGCTGGAGGGGCTTCTCTGTGCACAGGGCAGAGTGCTGGGGAGGTGGGGTGGTGCCCGGGTGGTGCCCTGTGGCCGGAGGGGCAACGGATGGGACTGTGGGCTGCTTGGTGCCTCATGGGTGCAGTTTGTGGCTCGTAGAAAAGAGGAGGCACGGGTGAAGGTGGACCAGGCCATGGCTGTGGGGACAGATGGAAGGATGCGGGCTCAGGATCCCATTGGCGCTATCAGTGGGACATGCAGCAGAAGGACAGACAGACGTTGGGAACAGATGGGCTTCAGGCAGCAGGTCCAGCAGGACAGACAGACGTCTGATGGGCTGAACAGCCTGCTTGGCTCGGGCAGGACGGACAGACAGATGGATGTGGGCTTGGTGGTGGGGAGATGCAGTTTGGATAGAGGCAGAGTGGGCAGGTGGGATTCGGTCCATCCAAGCAGTCAGACAGATACAGGTGCAGCGCGGTCGGGTCACGTCTGGACAGATGTACTCAAGCCCTCGGCCCAACATGTTTGGGTTGGAGGGACGGATGGGTGGCCGGACAGACAAACAGACACAGGTTAGGAAGCTCAGACATCCAGCACGTGGTTCAGGTAGGAGATGTAGCAGATGGCCAGGCGGAGGATCTCGATCTTGGAGAGCTTCTTGTCGGGCGGCAGCGTGGGCAGCAGCTTGCGCAGCTCGGCGAAGGCCATGTTGAAGGCTTCCACGCGGATGCGCTCCCTCGTGGCGTGGGCCGTGCGGTATTTGGCCGTGGCTCGTCGCCGCCGTCGCCGTTCCTCCCGGCTCAGGTGCTGCAGGTCCTTCTTCACCGCCTCCGCCTGCTCAGCCCCGCGGGGCTGCGGGCACAACGCCACGCCGGACTCCTCCGCGCTGCCCACGCGGCCGCAGTCGCTGAAGACGGATTCGGGCTCGGAGTGCGCGGGCGGGAGGTCGAGCTCCGTCTGCTCTGAGTTGAGCATGGTGGGTGCGGATGGACGGACAGACGGACGGATGTTGAGCTGAGGATGGAGCCAGGCGAAGCGAATCCGCTGGGACAGGACCTCCGGCTCACAGCACAGCCCCGCTGGCTCTCCTCCTCCTCCTCCTCATCACACGACGTCTCTGCGTGACTTCAGAGTGTTTCCCTTTTTCTTGCTGGAGGGGCGATGGCAATAAACTGAGAGAAGGGCGGGATGCATAAAAATACAACAAAAATACAAACATCAGCAGCCCTCGAGTAGCTGAACCAGGCCGGGGGCTGTCAGGTGTCAGAGCTGAGCTGCAAAACAGAGAGGGGGGCTCAGGGTGGGGAGGGGGGAAGCACGGACACAGTTGTGCCCCCCCCTGCTCCATGGGGCGGTGCCTGGGGAATGGGGATAGGGCTGGGACAGGGAAGGGAAAGGGGGATAAGGGGGGAAAGGGGGAAAGGGGGAAAGGGAAGGAGATTGGCTCCAGTGGTTGAGACAGAGCTCAGAGTGGCTCTGGGAGAAGGTGGAAGCTGCTCCTCCCGGCTCTCCAGAGGGATGACAGGTGGTGGATGAGTGAAGGGGAAAAACAGACTGCGGGGGCGAGGGGAAGGGGGGCTCAATTGTATACTAAATGAGCCCGTATGTCATGGATCCTGGCACCCCAGACATATGGAACCCAACACAGCTGCTTTGCTTGATGTGTCCAAATAGGAGCTGGCTGCGTGCTCCCCGAGGGCTCCTGGCCCCGGGCTCTTGGTGCTGCGGGCAGGGATCTGTACAGGTGCCCACAGCCTGGGGATGGCTATGGGGACAGTGATCCCAGGCAGGGGATGGGGAATGAACTTTGGAAGGGGAAATGCTGCTGAGCAAAGAAACGGCGGCCGGGCTGGGAAGAGAGCCAGGTGGAGATGTACAACATATTACATCTCTCTGGCCTGACAAGCTTGTAATGAGCCATATGACTGAGAAATGGAAACCAAACGAATACAGACAGGTGATGGCTGGGGAGAAATAGCCCACGTCCCGTTCTGAAGGACGGGTGATGGACAGAGCGCTTGATGTGCTCTTGCAGAAGCGCTGCCTGAGCACGCACATACATACATACATACATACATACATACAGTCCCCACCAATCTCACATGCAATTATGACCATTAATTCCCACCCGTGTCCATATCTCAGCCCACCAGGTCTCTGCTCGCTCCTGCACACGCCCACCCTTGCACTGGGATGCTCAGATTTCACTAAAATAAATTACCTGGACTTTTTCCTGGAAAACAAACCAGGGCGGCAGTGGAAGTAAAGCACCAAATGCTGAACAAAAAGTTGTTCCTGCAAAGTCCTTGGCCTGGAGAAGAGGGAAGGAGCTGCTTTAGGTATGTGCTGATAGAAAGGCAGCTCTTGGGAGGTAACATTAGGGCTCTGAGTGTCCAATAAACCCCATAAAAATGGGGTTATCCTTGGGGGAAGCCTGAGCTGAGCTCTGTGTTTGATGTGCTCTGCTCATCTCAGCACAGATACAGACCAGCTGTGTTCCAGGCAATGGGAGAAGCGCGGGGCTGCGCACCTGAAGTTCCTGAAACAGCCCTACCTGCTGCAGCCATAGGGACAGCAGTGCCTCCTGCACTCCTTTCATCTTCTCCAGCCCCGTATTCCTCTCATCCCATTCTTGGAAAGCCAAGGCTTCCATCCTCCCACCCCATCCCTTCTGCTGGTGTCTCTGCCTTGGAGCATCGCTCCCATCCACTGCCTGACCCATCAGTGCAGGGTGGGAGGAGGCGGATGGCTGGGCTGCTTCCTTGGATGCTGTCACCCTTGTCAAGTGTCACTCCTGTGCCACGGTGTGCAGAGGGCTGTGGGATGCAGTCTGGTGCTGCCTCTGCGTCCTCACAGGTAAGTTGTAGTGTCAGCGATGAGTTCTGCACGGGGCCTCTCTCTGCTCTCAGGAGGACGGCGGTGGACACCGCACTACTTGCACGAAGGCAAGTTCCAGTGCTGCACCCCTGTCCCGCTCAGCCTTGCTCCCTCTTTGCAGGGTTGGTCCCCCCTCAATGAGTTCCTCTGCACAGGTGCCTCGTACTCTGAGCTGCTCTGTGCTCTGGATCAGCCATAAGCTGTCTCCTCCTAAATCCACCTGCAGCAAGAACTCCCCTTGAACCCACCCTTGTCCCAGTCCTACCTCCAGCAGAGCTCTGCTGATGCCCCAAGAGAAGCAACGCTTCCAATCCTCACCCTTTTCCTTCTGCTCCGTTCCAGCAGTGTGGCCATTTCTGAGCACTCCCCACCAGACCCACTCTGAGGCCATTTGAGCGGATGCTCCTCTCCTTCTCTCTGCTCAGAAATCCCCCTCCTGCCCCTCTCTCAGCACCCAACCCCACAGCATCGCATCACCGTCCCACCCCAGCAAAGCCTCCTTACCCCTGAGTTGATGACCATTCCCAGGCTCCAGCTTTCCTCTTCCTGAAGCCCAAAGTAATCCAGGAACCTCTCGCTCATCCGTCCATGGAGGAGGCGGAAAGTTGGCGACCTGCTCGGTGGGATGAGCCCCGGGATCCTCGGGGCCCGAGCATGCCACGAACGGGGCAGGAGCTCAAGGACCGTGCGGGGAGATGGACACCAAGGAGGCATGTGCCCCACGCGCTATATATGCACCCCGGCCTCGCACACCGGGTCCGACCCCAGCTGCCTCATTGGCCGCTTCGCCGCTCCCCCCCTCATAAATATTAAAGCCAAGAGAGGGGATGCCATTGGCTGTGGGGGAGGTTGGAGCCCCCGGGAGAGGAGGGAGGTGGAGGTTGGATGTGGTCCTGGAGGGTGGATGGAGGTGGTGGGCTGGGAGGAGGGAGGGAGGAGGGTGGGGGTGCTCCGGGAGAAGGCGACATCTGTTCTCCATGCATATTTCATAAAGGAGAAATGGAGAGATGGGAGTGAGCGTGGAAAGGGAGAGACGGGCAGGCGTAGCGCCGGGTGGGACGGGAGCGGCGGGGCCGACGGCACAGCCCTGCCTGCTGCGGGGTGAGGCGGGCTGAGCTGTGCGAGCATCACCCGCGAGCGGGGCTGGAGATCCAGGCAGCTCCGACAGCATCACCGTCCCGTAGGTGCTCCCTGTGAGCTGCTGTAAAATTCACCCGGAGTAAAGTTTGGGGAGGAGAGAGAAAGTGAAAGGAAAGGGCACCCAGAGCGCGCCAGTGCTGCTTTGACACAGTGCTCACCACGAGACAGCCATCTCTTTCGTGGGTTAGACTTCATCTGAACCTCTCACCCATTCTCCGATTTCAAATTCTTCCATAAAACTCTGCCTTGAAAAAATCCGCTCCGTTACCAGTTCTCTCCCAGCCCTGAAAGCCGCACATCTCCCACCCCGCGCTCCATTCCTGCACGTGCCCTCCTGCCTGCAGCACCCCCCCTCCATCCCTTCTGCCCCTCATCCCTCAGTCCTGGCTCCCTGCCCCACTCCTGGCCCCTGGGGCAGCTTCCTCCCAGCACGATGAAGCCCAGGTGATGGGCATGGGCACCTGGGCCAGCTCCAGCCCGCGGCACGGCTCAGCAGATGGGCTCAGGGTTTGCGTAGCGAGCGGCGGCCGAGGCGGAGGGATCAGGTGGTGGTGAGAAGAACTGCCTCACCATTGCTATGGCACCGATTAGCAAACAATATTCGCCTAATGAGCTCATGGCAATCATTGCATCCACCCCGAGAACAACGCGTGGCACCCGGGTACCGCGCGGGATGCGATGCGCACCCATCACCCCACACACATCGATCCTCACGAGAGGGAGAGCAGCACACATATGTCTGAGGGGTCCTCAGCCCCACACCCCCTCCTCCCCACACTCACAGCCTGGCCCCATCTCCCCCGAGAGCCCGCTGGGCTGTTTGCATTCGCTCCTTGCTGCCTCCTCTGCTCCGTGTCCCTGCCAGGACGCCAGCAGGGCCCCCCCTCTCTCTGCAGCTGATGCCGGGCTGCTGCGGGCACCCTGCCGGCTGTGGGCAAGGATGGAGCAGAGCTGCTCCCAACAGGGAAGCCAGGACTGTTCTGCAGGGTTCCTGCTTCCTGCAATGGGTTCCCACTCCCGAGGCTCCCTGCTGTCTCCCCACTGCGATTCCAGGGGCAGTGCACAGGATGTGGGTAGGGGACGTCAGCCAGGGACAGCCGCTTGCTCAAAGCTCCCATCACCTTAACTCTGCCCTCCCAGCCCTCCTCCCCCCACAGGTGCTGAGCTGAGGTTACAAACGGCTCTTCACTTCTCAGCATTCAATGCCAAGAGTTAGGGTTGCAAACCGGCGGCTGCAAACCAGGCGTGATGGGGATGGCAGCTGCCCACTTTACCAACTGCACTTGTGCAGCCCTGGAAAAGAGCAGCAGCAGCAGCAAACCGTCCCTGTTGGGATGGTTCCCCTCAGGTGAAGCCACAGCCCCAGGTCTTGCAGGAGGCTGACAGCACCATGAGAAGCTCAGGGCCATCCTCCTGTAACCCACCCCCATGTTTCCCCTTGGCTCTGACCTCCCCTTGCTCAGGGCCCATGTGAGCAACCACGGTCCCTACGAGTTTGGCCGCTGCTTCCTTTGCAAGAACTTCTGGGCTTTGGCTGTCCTACAGCCAGCCAAGAACTGATGGGAGTTGGGGGAGAGAGAACAAGAGAGCCTTTGGCTTTGCTCTTCACTTCTGAATTTCCCAATTCCCTTCTGGCAGGAATTGGTATTCCTCGTCACGACCACCTGGGCTTCTCCATGGCGGTGCCCACACACCACAGCCTGCAGGAACCCTCAGGATTCCCAGGTCTGCTGTTCAGTGCAGCACTCAAGGAGCAGTGGACGGCAATGGAAGCACAGTTAACTGCAGCACTCCCTGCCTCCCTGTGCCCTGCAGTGCTGTGGCTGGGGGTGGTCCGTCCCTGTGCCCACCCCAAGGGCCGAGCTGCTCCCAGCTCCATGCACGGCATGGAAGGAGGCTCCGAGAGGCAGCGTTTGGCAGGAGAGGAGGTGACATATTGTACAAAGCCACCCGGGACGTGCTGGCCTCTGCTTGTCAGGGAAAACAGGCAGCGTTAACCCTTGGGCTGCTGGGGCAGACCCAACTTTCCTACAGTGAGGGGCCACACACCCATAAGATGAGTGGGAGAGCTTCGGGGAGGGAAGGGTCCCTGCCACTGCTAAGGGATGGTGCTGGGGCAGCATCACTTCTGCACCATGGACCCCATCTCCACGCATGAGGTGTGAGTGCATCCACCTCTCCAGAGCGAGCCTTCTGCAGAATCAGAGGTGCTAAGCTGCCTTTGCTCCTGCAACAACCCCACTGCTCGCCCACAGCAAAGCCTCCTGCAGCAGCTTTGGGCTGTTCCCTGCAGCAGAGCTCCTCCGGCATCAACAGGGATGGTTTGCTGCTGCTGCTGCTCTTTTCCAGGGCTGCACAAGTGCAGTTGGTAAAGTGGGCAGCTGCCATCCCCATCACGCCTGGTTTGCAGCCCCTGGTTTGCAACCAACTGCTGCAGCTGAGCGGGCTGCAGAGGGCACAGTGCTCTGCATGGATGGTGCAAGGCCTCGCCAACCACAGCGCAGTGCGCAGCTGGAGCTCAGCAGGGTGATGCTCCAACCCTTGGAGCTCCAGCCCAGGGCTCGAAGCCTCTTTGGACAACGTTGGAGCACGTGTTAGAGCAGGCTGGCCGTGCAAGCTGTGCACACTGGTGTGTGCGTGAGCAAAGCTGGGCTACGGGACACCTGGGGAGGTGGCAGAGCACAGCCCAGCACCTCTTAGCATGTCTGTGTGCACACCCACGTTTCCCTGTGCATGTGGCCATGCACCAGCAGCCCCTGAGCCATGCAAAACGCCCCAAGATTGACTTGTGGCAGATCCTCTCCTCTCCTCTCCTCTCCTCTCCTCTCCCTTTGTCTCCCTGCCTTTTATTGAGTGCAGGTTTTGTGAGCGGCCGGTGACAGACGGCCCCGGTGCTCGATAACCAGACAATCTGTCACCACCACCACTGACAGCTTTCACAAGGAGCCCCTTTCCTTTCATCCTTCCCAGTTCCCTTCGCCTCCGCTTGTCCCCCTTCCACACGTGCTCTCTGGCTTTGTTCCCCCTAAAAGCCAAATAGCGACAGAAGCTCCTGATCATAATATTGCTCTAATCGAGTCTGTCATAATCGGATCCAATCTAATTACGTTCAGATCCCTCTCTTCTCCTGACTCTCTCTATTGCCTGTCCATCTGTCCCTCTCTTCCCTTCCAGTCTTTGTGTCCATCCATCTGTTATCTGCAGGCCTTTCTCCCTTCCCATCATCTCCCTGGGCCCCTGCCCCATTCGCAGTGGCCGCCCCGGCCCTTTCCTCCAGCGGCTCCCTCTCCAATCCATCTCTCTTAAAGGCCTCTCCATCAATCCATTTAGCAGCAGCTCCCTGCCTCCTCTCGCCCATCTGCTTCTCCCTTTCTGCTGGCTGCGAGATGCAGAGATGCTGTTTTGTTTGTATGTCGATCTTGATTAGCCCCAGAAACCTCTCTGCTGGAGCCGTGCTGGCGCTGGGGAGGGATCACCTGGGCAGCAGCGTGCTGGAGGTGCTAAGCAGCATCCTCCACCCCTGCAGGGCCCTGCATTGCTCACGGGCGGGTTGTGCAGAAATGATGGCAAAGCACGGAGCTGAAAGGACGAGGCCACGGGAGCACAGGGTGGGCAGGGAAGGAGCGAGCTGGAACCACTGAACGGGAGTTTTCCCAACACCTCCTCTCCAACTACCTCCAGGGTCTTCCCATACCTTTCCCAGCAGCAGCAGCAGGTGCTGGTCTGTCGGAGACAAGAGCAGCAGCAGAGATGAACCCTGGGCATGATCCAGCCTGGCAACTCCTATGATGTTATTTGTGGTATTCAGACCCTGATTTTAAAACACACGTTGGACTCAGATGCCCACTGGGTGCCAGCCAACAACCTCTGCCTTGCTGCAGCGCTTACCCTGAGCTGAGCCTTCTCTCCTTCATCTGGACTCAGTGCTGCTCACTGGGTACAACACAAAGCTGTCGGTGATGACTGTAAGCACCGTTTGGGACACGGTCTATTTTAGCTGCTGATAAAACACTGAAAAATTATTGAAGAAGACACCAACTTTTTTTCTCCGTCTCCACTGTTTCCTTCTCTCAGAAGCCAAACAACCCTGGCTTTGTTCTGGGCATTAATTAACTTTCCTGCCTCTTAATATTCTGGAGCCATAAAGTTCCCATGAGCTGGGATGCTGGGCGCTAAGAAAACACACATTTCCTCTCCTTTCTCCTTGTCTCATTGCCTGTCACCCCCATATGTCTCCCCCCTCCAGGCACAAGGGCAGCTGCAAACCCTCCTCTCCGGGCTCAGCCCCAGCCCTCTGCCTCCTGGGAGGCAGCTGAGTTCAGAGGTCAGGAGCGTCAGTGGCATCTTCTTTTTGTACAGAAATCCCTGCTAGAGTTGCACCGGGGAGAGAGCAGAGGAAATTGATGCTTGCAAAAGATGCGTGGCAGGGGAGTGTCTCCGTGAGATGCCTGGGGGCTCTGCTGGAGAGACAGCCTGTGCCAGCTGCCCTTCTCAGCATGGGAGTCTGTGCTCCCAAAAAAAAAAGCTCGTCTGGGCTTTGATGTTGCTAGAAGTGGAATGGGGAAAATGTCTTCAGAGCAGCGCCTGGATTACTGACCCACCTCAGAAGCAGGGCAGAGGTGGGAGGTGGATGAAGGGTCTGCGGGGAGCTCAGTGAGGACAGAGCTGAGTGAGCTGGGCAAGGCAAAGGGATGAAGTAGATTTCGGAGGCAGAGACCCCTGGGTTCCAGCTCAGCACGTTGTAGCAAAATGACAGGCAGCAGGCAGCGAGCGAATCACTGCTCTCCAAGCACATCAGGAAAGCTGGTTCCAGCACTGGTCTTCTCCAGGGCTGTCCTGCCACCACCAGAATCACCCGAGCTGGGCACACGGAGATGAGAAAAGGTGCAGAACTGCAGCTTTTACCTCCAAGAACAGCACAAGGTACAGACAGGCAGCTGCCCCTGGGAACTGCTGCCCCAGCCCCACTGGCGTCAGCAGCATGTTTATTTTGAAGAGCAGTCCAGCAAGACTTGCAAGAGGTTGCATCACTTCTTTTTCCCTTGGCAGGAGGTGGCAGAACTTGCTTCTCCCAGGCTCCATCCCTTGGGGGTGAAATTGCTCTTGACTGCACAGCTCTCCCTTTTCTCCTATTTCTTTGGTCAAACATGGTGCAGAAATGATCTCCCAGACCCTTTGCCCCACTTAACCAGCAGAATAAGCGACCTGCTGAATTCAATGCCTAAAAAACACCACGGATGCTGAGTGCTTGGACAGCACTCAAAGCCGCCCAGCATCTGCATGCATTGGGAAGAACAGGTTAGACCAAGAATGGCGTAAAACAACTTCAAAATGTAGCAGTTCTGGAAGAAACTCAATACTGACATTTTGGAACAACAACCCAAAGTCTGAGAGGCAGAAGAGGACGTTTTTTCCCAGTACCTGAACTTGACTGTAATGCAGCAACTGCATTGGAGGGAGCTTTTGTGCCCTGCAACGGCACTGCTGGAGGGGTGGTGACCTCTGCCATCGCACCAAGCTTGCTAGAGGTTTCTCAAAGCCAGAAAACAGGGAGTGCTGCTATGAATTGCTCCCCGGACGACCTGTGCCCGCTGCGGTGCGTCCTGCAAACCTTCCTTACACCAAGAGGGCGCTGCTCTGAGCGGCAGCTTCGAAAGAGGAGCAGACAGGAACAGCGAAGTTGTTTGCTTTCCATATGCTACGCATAATTCCCCATGCAAACTTATCTAATTATCACAGAAAACAGGCTTTGAACATGGGAATTATCTTGCTTGCATCAGCTACCTCAAGGAAGGCCGTACCACCAGCTCTGCACCGTCACCCAGAGCGGCAGCAGCACGAATGGGAGCAGAGATGAGGTCCCTCACTGCAGCTTTACCTCACTCAGCCAGCACCCATCCAGATGCACACAACTGCATCTCAAAAACTCGGCAATTTCCTTCCTGCTGCAAAGATAAAAATAAATCTACGTTTATACCAACACTCCAATGACTTTCCACATTTACGTACTAAGAAAGCCCTTATTCCCCATTGCTTATTAGCATTAGGGATGCTCTAATTAATGCACATAATCTCAGGAGTGATGGAGAAAAGTGTATCAGGGGAGTTATCAACTTTAAGGTTGGCGCAGCTGAGGACAGCTGCTGCTTGCTGTATGAGGATGGGAGGAGGAATGGGGACGTGCTCAGCTCCAAACCAGAGCAGCTACTGCATGCTGTAAAGGGAGATAAACAGGGAGTCAAGTTTGTTTCATTTTCAAAGTAGGGGCACACACCTATTGCAGATAGCTGTACTCAGAGTGAAGGCATGGGGAGGATGGCTTAAGAGTGAGCATTTGCAGGGATAAAGCATGAACTCTGGGCTTAAACCAGCCAACAGCAGCTCCCCAAGGGGCAGCAATTTACTTGCCATACACAAAAGCAGCAAAGGCTTTCCCAGTCCCAGCGGAGGGCAATGAGCTCTCCTAAATCCACCCTCAGCTCTTTGTTTGGAGATCAGCGGTGAGACTGAGCGACTGAATATTGGCCATATTGATTCCAGCTCCTCCTGGCACCCCCATGTACAGTCTGGAGAAAGAGGCAGGTGTGTTTCCATATAGAATGGGATTTCATTCTCCACGACATGAAAAGCAGCTCCTCTTTCACCAACATTGCCTCTACTCCAACAGAACACCTCTGTGTGTTAAGTACTGTTCAGCTCAGGGTCTCGAGAGCATCCCTCACCACTGGGAAGCAGGGCAGAGTTGGGCTCATGCCACGGATGGGAGTGGGCACTGTGAGGGGAAGGGCAGGGCACAGAAGCCCAGGCAGGGACTCACTCCTGTGGCTCATTTACTTCCCAACGAATCCAGCAATCCCCTTTCTTCCCCACCCCCTTTCATCCTTCAGGCCCAATTCCCAGAGGAAGGGAGGCTCAGATCTGAGCAGTACAACCCGACCATCAAAAGCCAGCTGAGCAAAACTAATTTACTGACCATGGCAAAACACAATGAGGAGGGCTGGAAGCACACTGATGGCTACTGCCTTTCCTTTCACCCCTCTGCTCTGCGACGCTGCTGGCACCGTGAGTTTGAAGGACACACAGATCTATGATGCGGGGTACATTTGGGGCCGACAGTCGAGCAAAGTCTTTTGGTGTTCTCCAGCATTGGCAGAGCTATGGAAAATGTGTCTCTGCCACAGCAGCTGCCAGCTTAGCCCCTTGCTTCTCCCGTCCCCTTGTCAGCCACTGATAGGAGGGCTGCTCATCGCACCGTCCGCAGGGAGACCTGTTGGCCATCTGAGGAGTGGCACAGGCACAGACAACGGAGGCAGCTGTTTGTTTGCCTCGCCAGAGAGCAGCTCGGAACAAAAAGCTGGGAGTGGAAAATGGGGCTGGGAGTGGTGAAAGGGTTTATTTCTGTTTGTGTGGGGAAAACGAGCGAGGAGAGGAAAAAAAAAACACCAAACAAACCCAACCAGAAACCTTAATGAAAATTAAAGCCCAAACCCAACGGATCTAGATTTGAAATTAATTTGCTATGTAAAGAAAATACAACCAACTTACCTTACGAGGGGGAAAACGTACTTTACAAAACTCTTGTCAGATCACATGCTGCTTTGAGGTCTTCTATCGCACCCGAATCACGTTCCAGCACATAAATAGTCAGTAATTGGGAGGAAACTGATTCATTCTGTCCAAAGATTAGGAGTTAGAGGCTATGAAAACCCTTACTATAATGAAAAGATATCTCCATTTAAACTGAGATTTCAGTTTCTTCAGTGCTGCTAGAAGAAATGAAAATAAATCAGGCACTGAAACATTCTGCCAAGTATCAGGAACAGTTTTCCTGATAGCAAGATGCATTAGCAACTGGAAAAAGCGTCCCTCAGGGAAGCACTGAAAGCACAAGGTCTGAATTACTTTAAAACTCCAGAGTTTATGTCTGGTTGAGAAAAGACTTAAACACAATAAGCCTGCATAGCCCTCTAGGGAAGCAAAAATGATGCTGGCTTTAGTGCCAGTCAGCTCCGATTTCTGTGATTAATCCTCCCTACCTGTTTGTGAGCTCCTCACTTTGGACAACAGCACGATCATATCTTTGAATCAACACTGCTGAAGAACAGGTGAATTTTCACATGAAAGGAACAAGCAGGAATGGCTGAGTGCCTGGTCAGTCATCACTGCTGGCCCTCAGAGCCCAGTCCTGCTGCGAGCACGCTCTTTATTAAACATGTTTAATACACCAATGCCCAAAATGAACCAAGAGGCATCACCAGCACTGTAAGGAATGAGCAGCCATCCCTTCCTTGGAGAGCTATCAGTCTAAGCTGAAACAAATGCTGTGCCTCCCAAGACCAAAACGCATTGCAGCACCCACTGATTTTGGTCCTTTGGGCAGCAACTGAAGATAACGCAGGCGAGGGGTTAATCTGTAAGCAGAGAATTCTTTTTTTAATTAAACAGAACTATTTATATATATATACAAAACCCACAAAATATTGCACCATTTAAAAAAAAGGATATTTTACAACGAATCATGTGTTAAACACGCTTGTCCTCCCTGCATTGTAGTATATACACAGATTCACAGCAACTGTTGGACGCTAACAGGCAACCCGTGCTATTGGACACCATGGAAATGCACTGGTCCACACATATCCCAGAGAAAATACCCCTCCCACCCTCACCATCACGTAGGGAACACGTCCATTGCTTTGTCACCTTGGTGGCATTCGGGAACAATCCTCTCACGTTTCTCAGAATAAGGACAAATTAAAAACAGAAGGCTTTGGGAACTGCTCAGTCACAATTTCTTTCGGGCTCGATCGGCACAGTCTCTTACATTTCAAGGCTCAGTCCCCAGAACTCGAGCATGGAGGCTCTGGAGAGAACCATTTCCGTCCCTATCCAGAGAGAGGGGCATTCCAGTGTAGTTTTATCTTTGATATTTGCAGTCCAAGGACTAAGACTTCTCGTGCCTTGAGAGCATCTTCAGTAAGCCACAGCCCCAGGGTCCCGAGGGATGCTAAAAAGTACATCTGCTTTGGCGTTGATAAAATGTGTGGCGACAAGAGAGAAGACCAGAATGGCAATGCCCACAACCAGTGTGATTATCTGGGAAGGGATGAGAAATGCTTAGCATCGTTGCAACAAAGATAGACAGAAATCTCATAGAGGTTTTATTGAATGGGGGATCACTGTCAGGAAGCCACAGAGACGACTCACTACTAAGGCACCACGCAAAGTGCAAACTCACCTCTAGCTCCTTGCTGGCTACTAGAAATATTCTGGCACGGATCTCCTTCCATCGACTCTCTGTCCATGTGGAATACTCTGTAGATCCCCACTCCCTCAGTTCAAAGGCAGGAGAGAGTGCTTTGCTCAGGCGAACAGTTGACCGAACGCAGTAGGGGACTCGTGATGTTGAGTTCGGGTCCAGTGAGCCCTGCACCCAGGCATAGTCATACATCTGCAACAAAAACAAGACACTGAGAGACAGCAAGGCACTAGCAAATAACCAGACTGTCTTCTGGTAAGGGAGAGAAGGGTTCTTCTGACTGTTCTCATTGTCAGGGGATCCTTTTATTTACTCCTCCTCTGCCCTTCAGTGTCAGAACGCTTCCTTGTTGGAGGATCTGATCAGTTCTCCCATGTGTGATTATAGGCACTACAAAGCAATCCTAACCAGCTTCCCTCAAAAAAGCAGAAAACCAGAAAATGGAACAGCAGATCTGTCTTTGCCACTGTAATGGCACTTACTTCTTTCTCAGCATTAGCTGTTTTTTCAGGGTTCAAGCACTCTTCCTTGGTGAAGTTAACAACAGTGCCTGTGAGGTTGGCCAGGACGTACTGCACCAGGTAGGTGGTGTTCACAGGGCTGGAAACAGCAACGTAGTGCTGGGGAACATCATCACCTGGAACAGTCAGAGAATTGAAACTGATGGGGAAAATGCCTGAAGCAGTGTTACTGTGGAGCTTTACAAAGTTGCCAGGTAACATATGGGGTCAAACACATCCCTGTGCTCTTCCCTATGATGCTTACCCAGAATCCCTTTCAGGTCTGGTTTAATGATGGACTGAAACCAGGAATTGTTCATTTTAATCAGAAACCCATACAGCATTTGAGTGATCTGGAAAGAGATGTAAATTGGTTTATACAAAGAGGAAAGAACACAGCATCTTAATGGCTACATCTCTCAAGATTATTTGGCACAGAACACACTTTTCACTACAGAGACCAAGAGCGTAGCAAAGCAGAGGCTGTGTGACACAACTGTACATTATGTGAAAACAAGAGTTTCATTCCAGATCCACTGACTCCTTAGTCGATCCCTGTGGCACACGCTGCCATCTCACCTCAGTTTCCACTTCTTTGCCCTGAGATGGAGAGGCAAGGAACTAGAGTGAAAGTTTTTTCATTCAGCTGTGATGGAGAAAGGGGGGAGAGGCAAAGCCCTCGTGGAGACAGACAGGACAGCATGCTGTGTAAACACACATAAACAGAGACAGAAGGGAAGTACGTGAGGGCTCATTGTAGATGCCAGGGACTCAATTCCATCTGCTCATACCGTTTTTGGATCTGCCTGAATAGCAGAGGTGTCGTTGGCTCCCCCTGCAAGCCGGTAGAGAGCACGGGCGACCACTGTGGCAACTTCTGCCAGAGACTGCAAAGGAAGAGTACTCTGTGTTAATCAAGATAGACAGACCCAGCAAAACAATTAAGAGCAAGCCAGAACCTACGCATCCATCAACATGCTTACATCGACCAGCATCTGAGTGCCTATTGCCTTTGTAAACATACAAAGCATTCCCACCTTCTTTCTGCCTCTTTTGGAAGCAGCTTTCCCCCTCTCTCCATGAGCCCACCTGCAATCTGCCCCTACCAAAAGCCTCATCCATCCCAGATGGATGAAAGATAAAGGAAATATAAAGTTGGAACCTTGGCTGTGTCTGTAACATACTCCAGGGTCTCCTCGGGGCTAAGCCCCTCAGGGTATTGCATCCTGATGTTCTCTGGAGTGTCATACATGCTCTGGTAGTATCTGAAAAAGAAGAAAGCAAACAGAGGTTGGGGAGGAGCAGAAAGAAACCAGGGGCATGGAATTCAATTCAGAGTGTGCTTAAAGCAAACAGTGGGAGCAGTCTCCTGGGAGCAGAGAGACAGCTCTGCCAAAGCACTGCCCTGCCACACGCTCCTTAAACCATTTAATGAGGCTTTATAATTAACTTGGCCCTTCCACAGCTTCTCCCATCTGAGGATCTCCAAGCAATTTACAAGCTGTGATTAGCTTTCAGGTGGGCGACAGCCCCATCTATTAAATGGACAGAGAAACTGAGGCAAGGACAACTCATGCAGAGGGTCTCATGGGAAGGGAGCTTTCAGTGCAAGTCACGCTAGTGGATTTCATTAATGCCTTATTTTGAAGGAAGTGAGAAATTCCAAGTGAACTTTAGGAGAGATTTACACCAAAGTGTCTGCAACACACACAGCTGGACTGGGAAATGCATGGTCTATACACCTGACATTCCCAGGCAACCTGGGATTGATCTCCCCAGCCTACAGATGGTCACAGACCAGGGAAGTGTGCTGTCCTTCACCTCAGCTCCTCCTGCACCTTCAAAGCAGTGCACGTTTAGAGCTAAAGGGAAGAAAGGGAAGCTACTTCCTTTTGATCATGCCAGAGATTCTCAGCAACAGAGAAGGGTAGAAAATGAAGGCAAAGAGACGATTTGAAGAGTTTGGATGAAGGGGAAAAGACAAGAAGAGAAAAAGCGAAAAGGGGACGTCTGTCCTCTACCCCTCATCCCCATTTCCAAAGTTGAAGAGAAGCAGATCCCCAAGGAACACCCACTATTAGGGTCATGTGAGGTGAATGAAAGTGCCCTTTCTAATGCCTGGGGCTTTTTGCCATTACAAATAGAAAACTATATGGAAAAAAAAAAAAAAAACAAACCCAGAAAGGAAAAAAAAAAAAAAAGAAGCATCTAGCTTCTGGAAGAACAGATGAGGCTTAGGCACGCTCAGTTGCCATTTGCTCACCTCTGGCTCCCAGCCAGCTGTGGGGAACATTTTCTGTACAAAACTGGATTTCTTTCGGTTGTCAGAATAATTATGTTGCGCTTGTTCAATTACATGGCACACGTTTGCTCCTCCACTCCCCCCGGCCTGCCGTTCCACATGTGCTGGGCAGCACAGCCCTGGCAGAGGCCTTGCAGGAGCTGGGGCTGCCCTCTGCCGGCCCCATTGCCTCCGGCCATGGGGGCAGCCCAAAGCAGTACCTGTTCTGGAAGGAAGCCTGGTGGTCGGTCAGGACCACCCCAGGAATGTGCCGGGCTCGAAGGAAGCGTTGGAATGAAGATGGGGGAAGAGACTGCGAAAATCCAACTTCCTGTAAAGTTACGTTTGCTCCTACGCTGCTATTACTCAGAATGTCGAGCAGGTTTTTAATCTGAAAAGGAAAAAAACAGCACTGTTCCACCCTTTTTGTTTCGAATGTGCAGTTTTTTCTGGGAAGTTTAACATCCTGAACAGTTGTAAAATGCTAAAGATCTCCGAGCATTTCGGTTAGGTGAACAACTACAAACTGCTTTCACTCACCTGGGGCTCAACAGTTGCATTCAACCGAGAGACGGGGTCTGTATGCATCCACAAAATGGAGCCATTCCTTAGAGCCACCTGCAAGACAAGAAACGAGAAACAAAACACCTTCAACACATACGAGGATGTGAGTAAATCCTGTAGAGTGGGGAAATTCAGATCAGAAAAAAGAACAACAAAAACAGTGAAAAACGATGGCTGAGAAAACCACACCTACATTATTACAGAGAGATAAAGAATCAAAATAGCCCCCAGCTCATCTCTCACCTGATTCAGCTCCACAAAAGAATGGATGTTCTCCAAACGGAGAGGAAATTTGTCTTTTTCCATATCATACACCATTCGTGAACTGCCAATATAATCAAAGGTCTCCTGCAACAAGGTAATAAAAAGAAATAAGAAAAGATCCACACGTGGCTCACACACAGATCGCTGCTCGGCACAATTAACAGCACCATTTGAGAAGCTGAGGTGGAACAAAGCCAGAAGTTCGAGGGCTAACTGCTGCATCAAGTGTTTCTGAGGGTTTGCATAGCCTGGCTGACACCAGGATACCAAAGGAAATATCGTCCTGTAGGCTGAGGTGCAGCAAAGGATAAAAATGAAGGTAAACAGCAAAAAAACAGGACAGCTATTGCACAAGCAAGAAAGGCACAGAGAGAAAGTCAGACTTCTGTGAGTGCTGATAACTTACAGTGGCACTGCAAGTAACAGCAGAGGCATTACTACACCCCCTGCTTTGGTGTACAGCCCCTCTGTTTCTGGGAGAGTAGAACAGGAAGTCAGGGAAAAGGGCAAATCCCCCATTCCAGGAGTTAAACATATGAAGTTCTCTTGGAAGGAGGGCTGTCTGTTTCCCTAGAAAAAGGAAGGGCAGGCAAGATGATATCAACAGCTTTGTCAAAGGAACTGCAAAAAGCTGAGCACTGTCTAGAATGAATCAGTGCCCCAAAGAAGAAAATCCCCATGACAGAAAAGGACAGTGAAGTCAGCCAGTCACCAGACTTTCCTCTTGACAACTGTACAGCCAAATCTTATCACTCCACTTACATTCAGAGAGCGTTTGCTCTACAGTGCTGTACACTCGTCTCCCTGAGGGAAATTCTGACTAGGGATGTATGTGCTGGGAAGGGTGAATGAAGGGAATCACATGGCCACAGCATGGGGCTGTGGGAGCCAGCTTCACAGAGCTGCACAAAAGAAGCCATCAATGTAGATGCCTTCAGGGGAACATCAGCTGTTGGCCGTCAGTCCCTCCTCCACAAGCTTGTTCTGTTTTTTTCACAGCTGCCAACTCCAGTGCAGTCAGAAATGAACTACATTTTGACGCTGTCACCACATATATTTTTAATCTAGTTTTTTTTTTTTTCTTCTGGGCTTCGTTTCAGAATTTAAAGCCTAACCATCGCTGTTCATCCTGAATGGGAGTGGGACGAAAAACAGACATACAGAGAAGCACAGTGGGAAGAGACAGGAGGAAAAGTAAAGTTTGACTTATTTATCCAGAATGAACTGTAGGGCAGAATACACACTGCCCCATTGGAAGCTCCATCTGCTGTTGTCATCCCAGTGAAATTAAGATCCTGTTCTCACTAGAGGAGTGGAGAGAACCACGGTGCAGGGATGCAGATAAATGACTGTGCACAATGAGTAGGAAAGAGTTCATCTGCAAGGAGCCAAAGGCTGATTTGCTATTCTGAAACAAGCCAAATAGTGGAGTGAAGCTGCTGCTCTTACCCCTTGGAAGAAGGTGAACATTATATTCCTTTGCAGCAGATGAACATCTGATGCCTTATGAAGGGCTTCAGCAGCAGCCAAGTGGGTCACAAAAGAGGAGACAGCACTCTCTGCCCCAGGTGCAATGTTCCAGAAGAAGGAATGGCTGTCAATCTGCAAGCATGAACAGCAGGCATAAGAAATGTGCAGAGGGATACTGTACTGGGAAAGCAAATCTGCCACCTCTTTTTAATCCCACTCATCCCACTGATAGGGAAAAAAATCAAATTATACTGCCCAATTAAACTTCAAATACCAACTGCAATAGCCAATCCAATCCAATCGACGGGAAGGAGCACAGGAAGAAATGGAAATAAGTAAGACCCTACACTCACATCTTCCCATAATCCTTCCAGTCCACCCTCTGCAAAGCAAGATTAAGAGATACTTACTCGTGTAGCAACCATAATAAACTCCTTCTTAGGATCAACTTTTTCAGATGAATTAATAGGGTGCAAGGTGCTCCACACGTTGTAATCAAGCAGAGGATCACATACAGTCTCTAAAAAGCAGAAACAACATTGCTTGAAACTCGAGATTATAGCAGGGAGAACTGAAAGACAATCTTGCTTGTCAGCTATAGCTCACCCATTTCATCATGACAAGGAGAGAAATCTGCTCACCTGGATTAATGCTGAAGGTGTTTTGGATGGAGTTGCGTCTCATGCAGGTAACAGTGCTGGTGACAGCATGCATGTGGGAAAAAAGCTGCATGGCACACAGAGGGTACTCAGGGCCAGATCCATCAGTAGGGACGTTATGGTCTTGGTAACACTGGACAGAAATAAACATCATCATGAAACTCTGCTTGTCTGAAATAGCATTGTGTACTGCTTATGAAGATGGGTCATGTATTTTTACTGTAGATGTCAACATCTGTGTTGAGTTAGTTCAACTTCTGGCCCCTTTCCTGAGCTGTGTGGCAGCTCCCCTCTCTCACAGTCTGGGAAATTTAAGTACCTGCTTAATAACTTGAGTCTCGTTGGCATCTTCAAGTAGAAAAATGGGGAAGTCAAAATCCTCATACGAAAGCCCACTCCCCACTGGATTCCACACAGTCCTATTGCAGTGTGCATACTGAGGGCCGTAGTCTTTGGAATAGACACCTGGAAACAGAAAGAAGCGGGCAAATCTGAGCCTGCAGAGAGAATAACAAACTACAGCAAAGGTAGGGCCTGCTGAGAAAATGGCAGCAAATACAGAACGAGCACCATTATGGGCTAGGAAACCAGCTGACAAAGCTTAGACCTGGAGCTGGTCACTGCATGAGGCAGAGTGGCAGAGTCTGAGCGCTGTGCCACGCATGGAGGATATGAAACATGCATGCTCAAAGCCATCCCATGCCAGGAGGCTGGCAGGAGCACTCAGTGAGCATTTATCACATGCTGAGAGAGCGGTGGAGGCACACAGAGAAACATTATACTCCAAAAGGAGGAACATACTAAACAGCATTTTCTGAGCTCATCATGTGCTGGAAACACCCCTAAGGCATCTGTAATGAGCCAATCGTTTTAACACCTAGGTACTGAGCAAGCAGCATGAAGGCAAAGAGGCAACAAATGCCAGCACAAACTCATCTCAGAGTTTGCACATCACCCTTCACAGCTGAGGAAGAGAAAGTTTAGTGTAAACTACAGAAAGGCAATTTCTCTCCACACTGTAAGACAGTAAATCAGCTGCATGGAAAAAAAAATAGTAAAGTGAAAAACTAACTGAAATCACACAGGGAACTCAGGCAGGAATCAAAAACAATACCGAATGGCTCAGAGTTCAACACGTTTCATCCACTTTATGGAAAATCAAGCTTTAATGACGAGGTGTGGAAAAAGTACGTGTTTCAAAAGTGAAAAAAAAAGAAACTGCAAACCTTGGTCAGACTGAATAGCAATTTCATGCTGGTTTAGCCAGCTTATCAGTCTTCCCCCAAACATCAGTCCAGGCCTCAGTAAGAACTGATGAGATTCCAGCTCAGACCAGTTATTTGAAAAAGACATATCAAGCAGCTCATCTTAGATGAATTTTGACATATAAGTGAAGTTGCAATTTCACGCGTCCTCTGCACTTCTTGCTTTGACCTTACAATGTAATGGCACTACTTCTCCCAGCAATAAGAAAGACTTAACATTTCCTTACCAAACCCATCATTGGGGCACTTCAAACCAGGAGAAAATCCCTGGGGAGGGTTAGGTTTGGCAATAGACACTGCAAGGCCTGACACTCGTGAGGTTCCCTTCAGCTGCTGCATTACCTTCCTGGAAGAGAGAAATTATAGGTGATATTTTTAATTCATAAATGAGAGTTACAATTCAAGACACACCATTGCTGATACACTCTATGCTCAAGCACATGATGATGTTTTTGATCAAAATAACCCTAATTTCCTTTCTCCTCACCATCTGAAAACTGTATTAAGATGGCAACGATCAGAAAACTTCAACCACTTTCCTGTTCTGCCTCGGAGATGTAACAAGCACTAATGATGTTGTTTAATGAGCTTTAGGAAAAGCTGCAGTGATGAACATGGCATTAGAAATTACACAGAACAGAGCTCTTCTGACAACCAAACCATACATTTAAGAAGATGCAAACCCACGCAGTAAAACACAGTAAAAACAAGCGTGCCACCCTCACTGTACTTCAGTATAGTCAAAGATGATTTTTGCCATCTCTCACTTGAAAAATGACATTTTTTATCATAATTTTATGGGTCCACACTGGTCTTCTGGGCTCCTGTGACCTAGGGAAGATAAAACCTATGACAACTGACCTGTTGAAGAGGTTTCCATCTAGTAATATCATGTAGGGTGGGTGTGGGCCATCAGCAAGCACCCAGTTTAGGTCCTCCTCCTTCTCGACCACATGTATCACCCCTGTGTCTCCACTGATGGAAGCTGTAGAAAGAGAAAGTATCCTTCATGTTTCACCGTGTTCTACTTCCCTCACACCCTCAACAACCCCAGAACAGGGCGGCATGGATGAAGGAGCTTTAAGGAAGAAAAGCTGATATGAGATGAGAGATGGAGGGAGCAATTTGGCGGTGAAGTGGCACCGTTTCACTGACACAGAAGGAGGAACAGCAGTTCTCAGGAAAAAGCAGTGAACAGTGCAGAATAAAAAGTTATGGAAACAAGCTCCAAGCTTTAAAAGCTGGTTCTGTTTGAGCACTGACTTTAGCTGGAGGCAGTAAGGCATGATACAGCAGAAAACGGAGACCTCAAGACAGAAAAGCACATGAGGAATTAAAACACAAGGGAGACAGGACCTGCCTGCCTTAAGGATATAGACACAGCAGCTGACCATCATGGAGGGTTAAAGATTGCAAATTCAGAAAGTGGGAGTTCAAAGAGAGCTCAGCAGGAGGCCTGGAGTGCATAGGGAGAAATAAGAGCAAAAGATCATGGCCACAAAGGGGATGAGCAACTGAGTTTGTCATTTCATCCCATACCAAAGAAAGCAGAGGGCAGACAAAACACCTCTATAGGAGTCCACAGATACAAACAAGCCCCACAGTTAGTAATGGCTGTCATTGGACACTGCTCATGACTGGGAAGGCAGAACTCCATGCCCATGTCTGCACTAGCACCAGGCTCACGTCAGAGGGCAGAAGTCAGGGAACAATGCACCTTGGGCTACCTGTCAGACTAAGCTGTGCTGCCATGCAGTGGCAGCTGACAACCTCTGCTGCAGGGAGTGACTCAATCAGGAAGCAAAATTCAATTACAAATTAGCAAAACGTTGAGTCATAGGAACCCCTTTCTATACACAGTAACTTCAGAAAAGAGTACTATGTGAATCGGGCTCCCTTGTTTCAATTCTCATTTCTACCAGCTAAGCAGTCCTGTTCCTACACCTGAATATGACAAAAACCATACAAAGTTAGTAAGCAGTGCACAAGCAGCTACGCCCTCCAGCCCCTTCAGATGCCATTTTCTTAATTCACTGTGCTAAGGATTCTTCCTCTCCTAACTTGTTAACACCTAACACATCCTGCATTAGGCTCACAACTTTGCCTTGTACCCCAAGATGCTGGCAGGGCACAGACAGCAGAATCTGCAGCCATGATGCTGTGCTGTACCCCAGCTTTGTCCTGGGCAAGCACTGACTGTGTGCACCGAAAATGCTGCTCCAGCCAAGGCATGGATTTTCAAGGACACAGACTCTCCTAAGGCCTAATCCTCAATTTAGAAGAAACCCATCAGTATGACTGATATGGGATTGGAAAAGTCAGCAAACGGTGATGAGAACACAGGCAATGCTGATTCAGACAGGACAGCAGCATTATATCCCATCTGTCTGGAGATGGCCGCCCCGAGGAGCTTCTCCAGCTGTACTCACACTGGCAGCCAATCTGGTGTGTAGCATTCAGAAGGCGAACACACGGCGCCGTTTTGTTCAGGGGGATGTAGATCTTCCTCTCGACTGAATTCCCCTCGCAGGAGCCTGAGGAGAGGACACAGACCCACTTCAGGGAGGACAAACCAGGAGCTCCCCCACTTCAAAGCCCCCCCTAAAATAGTGTGGGGGGAGAGGGAGGGAGGTTGAACCCCTCCCCGAGTCTGGGGGTAGGGGTGGAACAGGAGAGGGCTCACAGAATCACAGAATGATTTGGGTTGGAAGGGTCCTCAAGGACCAGGAAGCTGCAACCCCCCAACCACAGGCAGGGCCACCAACCTCCATATTTCATAGCAGCCCAGGCTGCCCAGGGCCCCATCCGACCTGGCCTCCAACACCTCCAGGGACGGACAGGGCACCCACAGCCTCTCTGGGCAGCTGTTCCAGCCCCTCCCCGCTCCCACACCAAACAACTTCGCCCTGACACCCAGCTGAAATCTGCCCTCCCTCCCAGCCGTTTCCCCTCGTCCCGCTCTCAGCTCCCCTTTCCCACAGCTGCCTCCCCTCCTGGCTGCAGGCTCCCTTTTCGTACCGACAGCCCACACCGATCTCACCCCGCAACTTCTCTCCTCCAGGCTGAACAAACCCAGCTCCCTCAGCGCGGCTCCCGGCGCCCCACCTCGCAAGTTTTCCACCCCAGCGAGGGCTCGGCCCCAGACCGCACAGGCCCAGCCTTATCCCTCTCCCAGCCAGCCTCACCCGCCACCAGCACGGCGAGAAGCAGCGCCGGCAGCGGCCCACACCGAGCCCGGAGCGAGACCCAGCAGCTCCCCACGACGGCCGTCATTCCCCGCCCGCTCCCGGCTCCCTCCATCGCCGCCATCTTCCAGCCCAGTTCCTCCAGCGCCACCGCGCATGCGCAGCGCCGGAAGCCGCTCTGTGTCAGCGGAAGAACCGCCACTCGATGGTCGGAAGCGGAAGTTGGGAGAGGGCACTTCCGGGGCGCCGACGTGGAGGGTCGGGGAGGCGGCGGCGGCTGGGGGTGCAGCTGGGATGTTGACTAAATTCGAGACCAAATCGGCTCGGGTGAAAGGTGACCGCAGGGCGGGGCGGGGAGAGCCGGTGGGGTTTCTCTGTCAGCTCTGTGTGTGTGTGGAGGGGTCATCTCTGTGTCTCCGTAGGGCTCAGCTTCCACCCCAAGAGGCCTTGGATCCTCACCAGCCTGCATAATGGCGTCATCCAGCTGTGGGACTATCGCATGTGCACCCTTATCGACAAGTTCGACGAGCACGATGGTCAGTGGGAGGGAGGGAGGGAGGGAGGGAGGGAGGGAGGGAGGGAGGGGTGGGGGAGCTGCTGTGATCTGTGGGGTGGCCCTGGCCCTGAGGAGCTGTGTGACAAACCCTGCATTTCGTTGCAGCCTCTTTGCTGGTCTCTGAGCGCTTCTTTTGTGCGTGTGAAGTGGGGCCGTCCTGTTGTTTCAGGTGTAAAAGCAAGCTTGTCAACGAGCGATTAGAAAGTCAGTGCTTTGCAGTGTGTTTGTGCAGTTGTGCCAGTAGAATGGGATGGGTTTAAGACTGGGATGTCAGATTTCAATGTGGGTTTTTGTTGCCTTGAATTTTTTTATTGAAAGAAGCGATGGAGAGTGTGAATTGTATGCTTTGGGTGACGTGAGGGTTTGCTCCAGCTGTTGTTTGCCCTGTCCAACCTGCTCTTCCTTTTTGTAGGACCCGTTCGAGGTATTGATTTTCACAAGCAGCAGCCTCTGTTTGTTTCTGGAGGTGATGACTATAAAATAAAGGTAATGTTTTACTGCTTTAGCAATTCTTATTTCAAAGAACACCGCCCAAGGGAGGGAATTGCTCTGGAGTTATGCTCTTCTGTTTCAGAAGGATTAAAGATAATCACAGCAAATTGAAGCCTCTTTGAGACTTGTGTTAGAAATGTTTTAAAATGGAGGAAGGTTGCTTGTAGGTGAACTAGAATACCAACATTTCAGCCTATTGTGAACAAAAAAAAAAGTCTAGTAGGTCACAGATGTAGGTGATTGTTCTGCTTTTGGTTTGCACAGGTCTGGAACTACAAACTGCGCCGCTGTCTCTTCACTCTGCTTGGCCATTTGGATTACATCCGCACCACCTTCTTCCATCACGTAAGCAGCTTTAGTACTGAAGTACATACCTCAGTTTGTGGCCTTCCTGCATGGAAGGGAATTTGTCTTCTGATGCCTAATGGGAATATTGAAGTTGTGTTGGAGCTAATAGTATGAGTGTGCAGATATGGTGATGTGTGTAGGTGGTATGGTATGAGTGTGCAGGTAGTGATGTCTAGAGTTGTAAGAGGCATACACTCTCCTAGATCTTAAGTAAAATGAAACGTAAAAAAGGGTAAATTTTTGGTGGCAATTGAAAAATACTCTATGGGGAGGGATTGTGTGGGATGTGTATTCATGTCACATGTGAAATACTTTGACTTTTTAGGAATATCCGTGGATCTTGAGTGCTTCTGATGATCAGACCATTCGAGTTTGGAACTGGCAGTCCAGAACTTGTGTCTGGTAAAAATCCATAGAGGCTTTAAAAAGTAACTGTGGAGTTTAGGGGCGAGCTATTTTAATTTGTTTTCAAGTAGAAAGAGTTATTGATATTTCAAACTGTGTACAGTTAAAGGAATAGAACTGACATAAAGAGCAGATCAGTTATGAATGCTCTGTCAGTTGTTCTTGAAGAATGGCATTTCTGTTTCAGGTGTTAGCAGTCATAGTTTTCATTGTCCCTTTTAAAACCTAGGTTATTGTTGTTGGTAGTAATTACTTAAAATGAATGGTTGATATATCCTATGTTTAAATGATATTTTCTGTCCTTTTTTGTTGTAGTGTGCTGACAGGACACAACCACTATGTGATGTGTGCCCAGTTTCACCCCTCTGAGGACCTGGTAGTGTCAGCCAGCTTGGATCAGACTGTACGCGTTTGGGATATTTCTGGTGAGCTGCCCAGGTCCAAGGGGTGTCCTGTGGCAAAGCCCACTTCAGAACTGCAATTGCTGAAAGCCATACGAGGCAGATTCAGATCTGAGAGCAGAAAAGTGGCCTGTTGGCTGAAAGAACCTCAGGCAGAAAATGACAGAAATTATGTATTGATGGGGGTCTGTTTCCCTCCATTTCCACGAAGTTGTAGGGTGCTGTAGGGGAACTGTAAGGTCAGGGCTTGAACTGGTGATTGAGCACCTGGTAAATGGTTTTGATTAGTCCAGGGAGTACAAATCATGTGCATCTGACCAGAAGGGGTGGACCCAGGGTAGAGGCACACTGGGCTCGTATAAGGGCCAGCCACTGAAGGGAGGGCATCTCTTGGACCTAGGCTGCTTCTGAGGAGGAGTTTTATATGACCAGAGAGCTCCTTCACCTGTTGGATGAGTTCTCCTCTTTTTCTATATGTGACTATTGGCCTGCCTGTGAATATTTGGCCTTATGTCACCAAGAACCTGGCAGAATTCTGTTTCTTCTTGAGCAGAACGTGTTGACTCAAAGTAACTGTTGGGGGGTCACCCAGTCCAACTTCTTGTTGGAGCTAAGGCTTTTGCAACAGTAGGTGAGGCTAGCTGTAGCTTTGTACAGCCAAAAAGCTCTAAGAATCTGACTTTACCTCCATGCTGATATCATTATTTGTTACCTGTGTTGGCTGTAATGTTATCAGCTGATTAACTGCAGTGTTTCAGGTTTGTAGGAGAAACCAGAAATTTATGGGTTGCTTCTAGCCCTTTGAAAGAGTCTTGGAGGCAGCAGTAAGCCATTTGTTCTGAGATAAAGACAAAAGTCCTCTCTGCTGCACAGTGAACAAAGGCTTTTTTGGTAGCCTAGTTGTGGGTGGTGACAGGAAGCTGTATCTTCAGCATCCAGTTTGCTTCTCCTCTATAAAATGAAGTGTTGCTTGGAGATAAGTCACAAGTCAAAACTCCAGAGTAGTTTGTTGATAATCCTGGCTGTTCTTCAGGTTATACCTGGACCACAAGATCTCACTTAAAAATATCATCCAAGGGTGAAAAGCCAGAAATACAGCAGATATTAGGTGGAAATAGAACTGGTGGAAGGCAGGCAGGGACAGTACTGGTGGTGTGCCAGTGGAAATTATTCTAGGGGCACTGTGGCCCTTTATCTAACCTGCCGCTCTCGCCATTGCAGTTTTGGTTGGGCATGCTGCAGTATTTGTAGTACACACTCAGACATGGCCAGCTGTGTCAACAGTAGGGACTGGGGACAGGATATCCTGGTTATTTAAAACCTGTCACCCTCTCTGTACTGCCAGCATGGAGAATTTAACATCTATCCTGCTAGTAAGCTTTGTTGCTGCATTCTCCCACACACTCTCTCAGTAGAGTTCCAGCTGCCAAATTGGTTTGGAGATGGTACAGAGCCTTTTTTTCCTCCCCTCAGCTGATATATGATGAGAGGTTTTAGAGACAGGCTGAATTATTGACTCAGCTGTTGCTCCAGTCAGACACAACACTGCAAGAATATTAGTGTGTGTGGGGGGGAAATATGGATAGATGAGAAGCAGATTAAAAATCCAACTTGCTTTTTCCCTCAAAAAAAGTTTCTCCAGAATGACTTCTTGGCAGGGTTCAGTTCTGTGGCATTCCAGTGGAAGTGGTTATTTCTGATTTTTTTAATGCATAAAATCCTAGTCATAAAGAACTCCACTTCAGAATGCTGCTGGAGCTTGCTGCATCTGCTGATTATCAGTGGATTAGTGCTCCTTGGTTTGAACCCTGCTGATAAAGGATCTTCAGTGTAAAACAAATATGCTGGAGGTTGAAGTCTATTTCCTGCTTATCTCCTGAGAGAGGCTGTGTGAATGCAGCAAGAATAAGCTTGTTTATATATAAAAATGCATGAGTATTTGTGTTGTATTATTCACCAATGCTGTGGAATGAAGTTCTCGCTCTTGTGGCTGATACTAACCAACAAAAACTACAAAATAACCTTCTGTTTTTCCATCTCTTTTAAGTATTAACCAGCAAGGAGGTTGTTAGTGGTTGTATCCTCATCAGTGTTTTTGTGTGTGCTGCAACACTGTGCACCAATTCCTGTTTAACCATCATCTTGGTTGGCAAATACTGAAGTGTGTTGCTTGGCAGGAAAATTCCACTGAATGCAGGAGTGACCAGAATGCAGCTAAGCCCAACAATGAAAGTCAGCAGCCAACAGCCCTCTTTAGTTCCCATCTTAGTAGGTTTCTGACCTTTAAGTATAAGGCCAGAATTGTGAGGAAGAGAACAGAGCGTAAGAATCTTTCTGAGGCCCATCTTTGGATCAGAGTTGTCTAACAAGTCGTGTGTTCCAGAAAATGAATCACAGGAATGTTCTGATGTCTTGCTGTTCTCTTTTTTTATTCTCACTTAGCTTTTGACTTATCATTCTCAGTGTGTTGCCCTTTTTCTCTAGTGATTTTCATAGCTGTTCTGAGTGCTCGTGCGCATGTTCAGCTGAGTTTCCCCTTGAGCTGTTTTTCTGAACAGCTGTCCTCAGAATGCATAAGATCTGCCTTTCTGCTGCAAGTCCCTTCTCTGTCCCTGCTCCCTTCTCAGAGCAACACAGGAGGCTGCAGTGTTCTGTGAGTGTCCTGCCTTTCCTTAGATTTGTGCAGTCACACCAGAAATTTTCCACTCATGCTCCAGTCCTGTTTCACTGGCTTGTGAAAGGCTCAAGTATTTTCTCTTGTGAAAGTCCTGCATTTCTTCACTTGCCCCCCCCAAATTACATATGTTTTACTCCTCCTTTCTGGGGCAGTTTGTGTTGGCTTTATAGAAATTTCTACTCAGCTGTTCAAGTCCATCATTGTTATTTGGATCAGACTGACATTGCAGCAGAGTCTGAGCTTTTGAGCTGCTGATCCACAAGGAGTGTAGGAATCAGAATTGCAGATGGCAAAATTGCCAAGTACTTTTATATTTAAAAGCTTATTTTGAGGTTTTGTTTGTGTGTTATGTGCAGTCTTTTTTTCCCTTGTTCTGTCAGTTGAGAAGCTGTTTTCAATTCTTCCTTTCCTGCTGCATTCCGTGGGGTTTAAGGAAGGATTGCTTGATGTAAGTCTTTTCTAACTTGGAAAATTTAGTGTTTTCCAGAACTAGGAGAAGGCTTTCCCATAGCTTTAGCTCCTGAAAATATCTTGTGCCCAGGCAGGCTGTCCAAGTGTGTTATTGTGAGATCATCCATGGGGCATGGATGAAAGTCTCCTGAAAGCTGCAAGCGCAGGTTAGTGAAGGAGTGAGAGGAAGAGGAGTTGGAATCCTTTGGGATGCTTCAGTCTGTATCCTGGTGAGCTGAGGCAGTACGTGCTGTACTGCATTGCAGGCTTCATTTTTATCATGCCTCATCTGAATTTATGCTTTTGGAGGGAGCAGGAGGATGTTCTGGATATTTCTTACCCTCTTTGGAGGTCTCTCTTTGCACCTGAATGTGTCTAAAGGGCAAAGGGGAGCCCTTAACTTGTTGCAACGTTAGAAATCTTGTCTGTGGTATAACTTTTGCTTCTTTCACTCCTGCTTCTCTTTCCTGCTTGTCCTGCAAGGCTTAAGGAAGAAGAACCTGTCCCCTGGAGCTGTGGAATCGGATGTCAGGGGAATAACTGGGGTGGATTTGTTTGGGACAACAGATGCAGTTGTGAAGCACGTTCTTGAGGTACAGTGTGTGTGTTTGTACTGTGCAGTCTTTTCAAATCTGTATAATGAAATCTGTGATGTGACGCATCCTGTAAGGGAAGAAAAAAGACTTAAACTACTGAATTTGGCTCTGCAGAATTTTGTGCATTAAGAAACTGAAGTCTGAAGGTTTTTTGCACTGTAACCAAACTGGTGCTGTTGTCTCTGTATGGCAAAAAGCTCCATTAAATAGCAGAAATCATTATCTTGTGTTGCTGGAAGCAGCAGAGGAGATTATGGTAGAGACAACAATGGCTTGTTTAAAGCTAGGAAGTAGTGCTGCTCTGCAGCTTTGCTCTACTGATGAAGAATGGTATCTGCAGAGCTTATCACTGTGGGCAAAGTCTATGTAAGCACTCAGTGTGAGCAGCATGACACACAAAGAGTGAGAGCTGTGTCTTGGCAAGCCTGGCTGCAGTCTTGTCTTTCCTTTACTCTTCAGTCACAAAACTGCTTCAAGTGAATTTTCTGTTTATCTTTTAGGGCCACGATCGTGGAGTGAACTGGGCTGCCTTCCATCCCACAATGCCACTGATTGTGTCGGGAGCTGATGATCGACAAGTGAAGATCTGGAGGATGAATGGTGAGTGGATTTTCCCCAAAGGGAACCCATAGGGATAAGGGTGATAAGAGCTGACATTTGTTTGAACATCTGTAGGCTGAACCTGAAAGGAAATCATGCTTTGGAAGCACATCTTTATGATGCAGTGGTAAATAATCCCAAGCAGCTTAACTTTTGCAATCTGAAGAGGGCTCAGTTCCTTAGTAAACACTTCTAGCATCTTTTGATTTGCATGCACTGCTGAGCTGTGGTTTGTAGGAACAGAAAAAATCCACTCTAAGGGTTTTTTTTTTTCTGTTTTTTTGTTTGAAGCTGTGCCCATGGAATAAGGAAGGGAAATGATTCCAGAGTCAGAAGCCCTCCACCACAAATGGATGTGCTTTTGCTAGCAGTTAAAGATCACAAACGTAAATGGCAGAGAATGGTCTCATAATTAGCAGATACAGCCCACTTCATTAACATGCTTGCTGTACATCTGCTATCCAATGTGTCTCAGTGTTTTTCTCCTTTTTTTTTTCCTGCTTAGAGTCGAAGGCCTGGGAGGTTGACACTTGCCGGGGGCATTACAACAACGTCTCCTGTGCTGTCTTTCACCCTCGGCAGGAGCTGATCCTCAGCAATTCAGAGGACAAAAGCATCCGTGTCTGGGATATGTCAAAACGGTTAGTGCCTGTCAGGTGTCTGATTCCTCTGTGATGGGGGGGTTTTATGTGTATGAGAGGCCTACGGTTCTTAGAGAAACTGAAGTCTGGGAGTTCATCTATTCCAGTATTTGGTAACTTCTGAGAGAGAAATGTTTTTTGTGTTCGGTCCGTTTGAGATGCATGCTATGAGCAGAGCTGTTAATTTAACTTCAAGTGGAAGAGTGCTGATCTGTCCACTGATATTGCTGCTGTAAATATTGTAAATGGGAATATATGCTTTGCCAAAAAGGCTGTGAATACAATATTTTGAACTCTGTGGACTTCCAGTTCTGAATGCTAGGGATGATACGGAGCTCAGATCTTCATTTTTTGGGAGCTGGTGCCTACACTGAAGCTTTATATTCTTTGTTCCTTATCTTGCACGTTCAGCACGGGTGTCCAGACCTTCCGCCGTGATCACGATCGCTTTTGGGTATTGGCTGCTCATCCCAATCTCAACCTCTTTGCTGCAGGTAGGGGGAAAAAAAAAGGCAACAAGGAAGAACCCTCCTCAGTGTCTGGCAGGATGCTTGGAAGTGTGTCTTCCTTACAGGAATTCTGTGAATCGAGGATTTACTTTTCTTCCTAAGCACACTCTGTAGAACATGCTGATGTGCAGATGTGTCTATTAAATGTCCTGGAGTGGAAACAGCCTTATTTAAATTCACACAACATCTGAAAGCATCGTGTGGAATGCAGTCTCATTGTTTCAGCTGCTGTTTAATGCTAGAGGAACTTAACTAGTGAATGATCTGAGGCTGAGGGCTGGGACTAATCCAAGGGGAGCTATGCTGGGCTAATCACACTTGGAGAGATGTGTGACAGCAAGGGAAAATGTTTCTAGCAGGATGTCAGGTCTCAGGTCTGAGGAAACCTAAATGGATGGGAGCAGTGAGGGGAGGAAAGTGGTGTCCTTGTTGGCTCTTTGTTTGTTTGAAGGGCTGGGTTTTCTCATCCTCAGCAGGGAGAGAACCCAGAGGATTTAATTCACATTGGACCTCTTGTGTGTCTTTTCCCAGGCCACGATGGTGGCATGATTGTGTTCAAACTGGAGCGTGAGCGTCCTGCTTATGCAGTGCATGGGAACATGCTGTATTATGTGAAGGACCGATTCCTCCGCCAACTTGACTTTAACAGCTCAAAAGATGTTGCTGTCATGCAGCTGCGCAGGTAAGAGATGAATACTCAGAGTAAAAGAGCCCTCAGCAGTGTCCTGAACCCCTTGGTAGTTCCTCTTATAGATGGGTTGTTTTGTCCCATGTTGTTTGTATGACTTTGGTTCAGACACTTCTGTCAGATGAACTTGCAAAGCCTGCAGGAAGTGTTTTTAGATCAGTGCTGTGCACAGATAAAAGCTCTTTTGGTTGCTAGTTTTAAGTTTTCAGTAGTTCAAATTGAAATGTCAGCTCTTACAACATGCTGATATTCTGCATTTCCAGGAAGTGTTTCCAGGTGGTTCAGGAAAGTAATAAAACTGTTGTCTTTATTTCTTAAATAAACCAAGTACCAAGAAAGTCTTCATTAGAACACAGCTGTTTTAGAAGTAATTGTAGTTCACTGTAACTTCAATTAGTATCTTTTCTGCAGTGGTTCCAAGTTCCCTGTGTTCAACATGTCATACAACCCAGCTGAGAATGCTGTCCTTCTCTGCACAGTGAGTCAAGTTTGGCTTTATAACATGCTGAAGAACTTTTCACAAGGCTGTTGATGGCAGTTCTGTGAAATCCTATCTCAGAACATTTTTTCCCCTCATTTTTGCAGAGAGCAAGCAACTTGGAGAATAGCACTTATGACCTATACACCATTCCCAAGGATGCAGACTCCCAGAATCCAGATGGTAAGCACGTCTTCACATCAGTGTGTGTTGCTGAGTAGCTGTTCCCTTTCCTCTCCAACTGTGCTATATGTAAAAAGAGAAGTCTCATTTCTGTCAGCCTCTCATTAGATTCTTTCTCCATGTTTCCCAGTGTCCCTGCAGCACACATCATTTGGCAGGCTTCCTGCTTACTATATCACACTACACTGACTTGAAAAATTCATGCTCATCCCAAACTTTTACTGCTACAAATATATATTTTATAATTTTGTTATTAGGAACTTTCCATTCTCCCTTTTGACACAGCAGGCAGCATTCCTGGCTTGTCAGCAGAGATGGGTTGTAACCAGATATATTTTGTTTGAAGAGGTTTTACACTCTGAAAAGTGGCTGTAAAAGTGACAGTGCCAGGATGCCAGTATTCATTCTTCCTCTCAGCAAATTTTACATCAGTTTTGTGCAATTTACAAGTCAAAACATGACTTAGGAGAAGAAAAAATGTCTTTCTCCTAACTACGAATTCCATTTGGGATCTGAAACTCCAGCTGGTTCCTCTTGCCTCTGTCCTGGCAGTAAGGATCTTGAAATGAGTGGGAGTGATGAATGAGTGAGACTGGGATTCAGCTCCCTTGTTCACAGATATCCTGATTTCTATGGATGAGGGGAAGATTTCTTTGCTGAGCAGGTAGGGGAGAGAAGGAAAAGGAGATTTTTAGCGACTTTATATAGATTAAATGTTACTGAGTGTATTTCAGGTATTTATTTTGACTGAGTTGGTCAGAGCTTGCTTGTCTGGGGACACCCAGCTTGCCTCCATTTTAGGGAGGAAAGGGTTTCTTCCAGATGAAGTTGTGTCTGGGCCTCAAGAAAACCAAGTGCCTTTTTAAAGCATCTTCAGACGTGTAACTCTACTGATTGATAAATATTTTTTTATAACAAACTGCTGTGTATGCAAACTTCTCACCATCTCTCTGGTCTTGGATGTAGGTATTTAACGCATTCTTAAGCTTTATTCCTCTTAAGGTGGAAGTATTTCTCTTAGTGAGATGCTGATTATTTCTTTTTAGCAAAGCAGCACCAGCTCTCACCTCTTTCAGTTCCCTACCCCTCTTCCAGAAGCCTTCTCCACACCCCTCTCATCCTGCAGCACGGTTCTTTATGCACGCCTGACATGCAGAGCCCTGTATTTATATTAGCATTTTAAAACTGAGAGAACAGCTGCGTGCTGGGGAGAGAGCAGCCTTTCTCCTCCAGCTCGTTATGTCAGTTTGCAGGGGGGTGTAGAAGAGAGAGGAGGGGGGTGTTGCACGTTGAAGCCGGGACCCTCGCTGCTTGCCTGGTTTGGCTGGTGAGGCTTTGCTCGTTAGCTTGACAGACGGTGCTGTCGCCCAGGATGGCTGCTGCAGCGCCAAGCAGTGGCATTGGCTGCACAGCCTGCCACTTGTCTTGTGCCTTGGCTGCAGAGAGGGGCTGGCGCTGGCCACGCTGTGATCTGAAAGGACATCGGGGGAGGAAATGAGTCTTGCGAATAGCCTCAGGTTAAACATGAATTAGCAGGAAGCGGCTCCAACAGCCAAGATGGGATCAAACAAGACTGACTAATGTGTTGCCATAAGAGCCTGCCAGAGGTTTTATTCACTGCCTGTGTCTTTCTCTCTCCCCAGCCCCTGAAGGGAAGCGCTCCTCGGGGCTAACAGCTGTGTGGGTTGCTCGTAACCGCTTCGCAGTCCTGGATCGCATGCATTCGGTAAGGGGACAGGCTTAATAGGGTCATCTTTTCAAGGGGAGTATTGTCATCTGGAAGTACACAGATGGGTATGGGAGGAGTCAGGGTTACCAGAATTACTAGAGATCCGAGTGGATTAGCAAAGAGCTCTCAGCAGAAAGTGGGCTGCAGGTAGAGATGAAGAAGTGCAATGCGGTGGAAATGTAGTGAGTTGAAATCTCATTTAATTTCTTATGGCAAATGCTGGCTCTGTTGCTGGAACCCTGCTACAGCAGGTGGTTCACGTGTGACAGCTGACCAGAGCAGAGCAGGACTGTGAAACAACCTGGTTGCTTTCATAGCCTGGAAGTAATGCAACGATGAAAAGGCAGGTTTTTTTATAGCAGTCTTTGTTCTCTTATGTGGAGTGTAATAAGAGAAAGAAGCAGGGAAAGAACAGTCATGGAAAATCTTGTTGGAGACCACGTGTTTTGTTTTGCATCATGATGCTGAGCTTAAATTTTGGGCTAAACTAATCCTAGATTTCTTAATTGAATCCTTCTAACTGCTGTGTTATATTTTTCTCTCGTCAAATGGCAGATCCTCATCAAAAACTTGAAGAATGAGATCACAAAGAAGGTTCAGGTGCCGAACTGTGATGAGATTTTCTATGCTGGCACAGGAAACCTGTTACTGAGAGATGCAGACTCCATCACCCTCTTTGACGTGCAGCAGAAGCGGTAAGATCCAGTCTGCTGGGAGAAGTTTTAATATTGTAATCCTGTTGGCTTGAGCCCTCTGGGGACGAGTAATAGCTATTAATGCACTCCAGAATTCAGCATCAGCTGCAGGCTGCATCAGTCTGATCCAAACCACGGCTAACAACTGTTAGGAAGAGCAGAGTGCAAACATAGCCAAGGTGTAATTTATGCTGCAGGCATGATGCCGTTGATCACAGGGAGATGCGTGCCATACCCCTGTAAATTCTGTGACTGTAGAATTGGGTGCTGTAAAAGTGCAAAGAAATCAAAAATCCAGAGTCAATCAAGCTAAGCTTGCCCAATGCCTTGTCTGTTAGGTTTTGTATCTGTTCAAAATGCTCTTAAAATTGCAACAGGATAGCAGGCTTGTGCTGATTATGTGTTGCCAGCCACAAAGAAACAGACTAGGAATATTTTTTTTAACTCTTTCATGTCAGTGCTGTCTTTTTTCCAGGACTCTGGCCTCAGTGAAGATCTCCAAGGTGAAATATGTCATCTGGTCAGCTGACATGTCCCACGTAGCTCTGCTGGCTAAGCATGGTAAGCAGGCAGGGCAGTGTTTCACCTGGATCCTAGGGCGTGCTTGTTCCTTCCTTAGTTGGAGCACGATCTGCTCCAGTAACTGCCCAGAGCTCTGGCTAGCAGTGAGGGTACAGCTGGAGACAGATTCACAGTGGGCCCTTCCACATTGTCTTCTTTAGCAAAATCTTACAGGACACAGGCTTTCCTTTGTTCCTCAGAGGATTCAGCTGGTTTCTCTTTCACAAAATAAGGGCAGGTGGTGATTTCATAGTGATTGCCATTGTCTCCTTAATATCTGATTGTGATTACAGTCAATATTTCTGAGGCTGTGGAGGAGAAAAGCTGTAATTCAGAAGCAGATACTTAACAGAGCCAACTGTACCTCTTTTTGTTTCTTTTCTTGCTGTCAGCCATCATGATCTGCAACAGAAAGCTGGAATCACTGTGTAACATCCATGAAAACATCCGTGTCAAGAGCGGTGCCTGGGATGAAAGTGGTGTTTTCATCTATACCACCAGCAACCACATCAAATATGCTGTCACCACAGGGTGGGTCTGGGGGTCGTACATCAAGTCCTTGAAATGATTGACTTTGCACCATGATGGTTTTTGGTTTTTTTTTTTTGGTAGACACTAAAGCTGGTGCTGCTGCGATTGTGCTTTTAGTACAGTGTGGATGTAACCTAAGACAGAGCTGAATGTTTGCTCTTCGTTTCTGTTTGGTTGCTTACCCTTTGCGCTGGGGTTTTATTGCTGGATTGGGTGGCTGCTCTGTTCATCTGACTGGAGCTTGCTTTTATAATGCAGGCTGAAATAATAATGTAGAAGCTTCCTTTGAGGTGGGAGATGTGGCCGTACAGATGTGTTGGTGTGTTGGCACAGGGATCATGGCATCATCCGCACCCTGGACCTGCCTATCTATGTTACTCGTGTGAAGGGGAACAACGTGTACTGCCTGGACAGAGAATGTCGCCCCAGGGTCCTCACCATTGATCCCACAGAGTTCAAATTCAAGCTGGCATTGATCAACAGAAAGTATGATGAGGTGAGGAGGCATGAGAAACTCTACAGTGTTCCTTGACTGTGGCCTGAGGGTTAAGGAATGTGCCTTGCGAGTGGCCTTGTCAGCATGACTGCCTGGGTGTTTTCTTTGCAGGTGCTGCACATGGTGAGGAATGCTAAGCTTGTGGGTCAGTCCATCATTGCCTACCTGCAGAAAAAGGGCTATCCTGAGGTGGCCCTGCACTTTGTCAAGGATGAGAAGACCCGTTTCAGTCTGGCACTGGAGTGTGGCAACATTGAGGTGAGATGGTGGGTGGTGCTGTGAGAAGGATGTGTCTTTGGGTCATTGCTTCCTGGAGGGGGGACTGTAACAGCCCTGCTAAGGTGCAGGCCTTCAGCTGGGGTGCGATTTAGTTTAGTGAAACTTGTAATCTTGTTCTTTACATCATGAGTATTGCCTGCAGAGAACTGCAGTGGTTTTTGTGGGGGCAGAGAATTGAGCTCAAGTCTTGTGGGTTAAGCATTTCCTTCAGATTTGTTGTTGTAACCACATCAGTTCTCTTGTTAGATTGCTCTGGAAGCAGCCAAGGCTCTGGATGACAAGAATTGCTGGGAGAAACTGGGAGAAGTGGCACTACTGCAGGGGAATCACCAGATTGTGGAGATGTGCTACCAGCGCACCAAGAACTTTGATAGGCTCTCCTTCCTCTATCTTATTACTGGCAACCTGGAGAAGCTTCGGAAGATGATGAAGATAGGTGAGTGCAAAAGTGAATGAGAAGAGGAGCTGAGCATTATTCCCAGAGAAATTGCAGCAGTGCAGAGAAGGCCAAGAAGAGCAGTTAATCGTGACTGACTCTCTTTGTTTTGCTTTAGCTGAGATCCGTAAGGATATGAGTGGCCACTACCAGAATGCCTTGTATCTAGGAGATGTGGCAGAGAGAGTGAGGATCCTGAAGAACTGTGGACAAAGTAAGTAATAGCAGATGAATGTGTTTCTCTCTGGCTTAGGGTGGAGCTGGAGAGTCTTCTTGGAATGACCACTAATTTTGGGAGAGAGATGAGAAATGGAACTAGGTGGATAGAAAGCTGATGTGAGAGTTTTTTTCTTCTCCAGACAACGAAGGGTGTGCATTCATGTTGGCTATATCTCATTTCAGAGTCCCTGGCCTATCTCACAGCTGCAACTCATGGTCTGGATGAGGAAGCTGAAAACCTGAAGGAAACATTTGATCCTGAAAAGGAAACGGTCAGCAACTTGATCAATGCATAACAATGGCACTGGAGTTTGGGATGATTGACTGGATGTTAATTTGACCAGTTTGGCAGCTCCTTTCCTGGGAGTGGGGGATGCCATCTTCTTTCCAGTCACCACTTCTCCCTGACTTGGAACTGTGCTGCTTGGTGGTGGGTAGGTCAAAGATGGAGACTTCCCTTATGTGTTTTTTTTTCTCTTCCTTTCCAGATTCCAGACATTGATCCCAATGCAAAACTACTGCAGCCTCCTGCTCCTGTCATGCCTCTAGATACCAACTGGCCGTTGCTGACTGTCTCCAAGGGGTTCTTTGAAGGAACAATTGCTAGCAAAGGTATTTCTTTAAACATGGAAGACTGTATTAAGTTAAAATATGCAGAGCAGGTACATTTGTTTCTATGTCTCCTGAGGTGTTGCTGTTAAGCCACAGATTTGTTGTTACTACAGGTAACAAATCTATAGATTTTTTTGGAATTCAGAGTTAGTATTTACACTGTCCCTGGCAAATTAAAAAGATGATGAGTTTTGGCAATTATTTTCTTAATTCCTGACTTGCTCTGAGATGAGTAAATGAATAACCCTATCCTTCCTCTAGGCAAAGGGGGTGCCTTGGCTGCTGACATAGATATTGACAATGTTGGAACTGAAGGCTGGGGTGAAGATGCAGAATTACAGCTCGATGAAGGTGAGTGAATATTTCTTAGAAGTGAAAAGCGTGTGTCTGATAAGAGCTCTGACTGTTTCTTCTCCCCCCCCGTGTGCAGATGGCTTTGTGGATGCTGGAGAAGGCTTTGGAGAGGAAGGTCTGGGTAAAGGACAGGAAGAAGGAGGTGGATGGGAAGTTGAAGAAGATTTGGATCTTCCTCCTGAACTGGTAGGGAGATTTTTGAGTCATTGATGTTTTTTTTGGGAGGCTTCTCATATAGCCCAGTTGTAGTGAATTGGGAGGCAGTGGCAGCTTGTGCTTGGATGGAGAGGGAGAATACTGATCTGGGATTCATCAGGAGCTCGGTCACTACAGCTGTGGCCACTTCTGATTTCATCTGGGTGCTGGGAACTAATCTCTGCTCTGTGTTGTTCCTCTAGGATGTTCCTGCTGGTCCAGCAGGAGGAGCAGAAGATGGCTTCTTTGTGCCACCCACCAAGGGCACCAGCCCAGCGCAGGTAACATCACAAGCCTTTGATTTTTCAGAAACTTTCTACCTTGATGCTGCTTCATTTTTTCTTCCACACTCAGTTGTTATTAACACTGATGTGTGCACAGCACAGGAAAATGTGAAGGGAATTAAGGGTGATGAGAGTGTGGATGTGCACAGTTCCTCTTGTATGATTTCCCTTCCATTCTTGCAGGTGTGGTGTAACAATTCACAGCTTCCTGTTGACCACATTCTGGCAGGTTCCTTTGAGACAGCAATGAGAGTAAGTTACACCTGGAGTTTTGGGGGGTGGGGAAGAAACATGCCCTCGTCCCCTTCTGTTTTTGTCTCTGATGCACCCTGAAGCTTTGTTCTATGAATCATTCTGTGCATTTCTTTCTCTGGATGTAAATTAAGAGGGTCTGTGAACCAGAGTGATGTCTATGCAGCTTCCTCATGGTTCTGGACAACTTAGTACTTCAATGTGTCCCTTCCAGCTCCTCCATGACCAGGTGGGAGTAACAAACTTTGGACCCTACAAGCAGCTGTTCCTGCAGACCTATGCCCGTGGCCGTACAACCTACCAAGCTCTGCCATGTCTCCCTACCATGTATGGATACCCACATCGTAACTGGTAAGCACTTGGGTTAGCTCCTCCCCTGTGGTCTTTTTCCTGTTGCCATATATCCACGAGTCTTCAGTTGTAGCCTGAATTAACCCTTGGTTAGATGTCCCAACCTTCAGACTAGCTTTGTCAGAGGTAGAACATCTAAAGAAACACAGGTGTGTATTTTGACTGTGATGGTAGGA
The DNA here is from genome assembly GCA_035772895.1 of Perdix hodgsoniae. Taxonomy (NCBI): domain Eukaryota; kingdom Metazoa; phylum Chordata; class Aves; order Galliformes; family Phasianidae; genus Perdix; species Perdix hodgsoniae. Next base: position 457,582 of record JAPSGF010000136.1, read on the forward strand.
AGCTGCTGTAGAAACAAGTCAGGCTTTTCCAGCCTGTGTTAATGCAGAGAGCTTGGTGTTGGGGGTGACAGCTGTGGAAGCACAGGTGTTGTTTGTGCTGTGCTGATGGCCAAGATAAACAGCAAAGCTCTAGGTCTCAATGTTGCTAAGTTGTAGCTGTGTAATGCCGGTGTGTAATTACTGGCCTCTATGTTACTCCTGTTTGTACCCCATCCCTTTTGTGGTGCCTCCAGGAAAGAAGCTGGCTTGAAAAATGCCCTCCCAGCTGTTGGGCTGAAGCTCAATGACCTGATTCAGCGCTTACAGCTGTGTTACCAGCTCACAACAGCTGGCAAGTTTGAGGAGGCTGTGGAGAAGTTCCGCTCCATCTTGCTGAGTGTGCCCTTGCTGGTGGTGGACAACAAGCAAGAGATTGCTGAGGTGAGGGGCAGAGGCAGACCTCTTCTGACCACTGTCAGTGTGGCCATGGGGCTGGAGGCCAAATGCCTGATTGTCTCCTTTTCTCAAAGGCCCAGCAGCTGATAGCCATTTGTCGGGAGTACATTGTGGGGCTGTCAATGGAGATCGAGCGGAAGAAGCTGCCCAAGGAGACCTTGGAGCACCAGAAACGAATCTGTGAGGTACAGAAACTGAATTTCCTCATTGGGTGTCAGAAATAGCCTTTAGGTTTAAAAAAACAACCAACAAGAATTAGGAGAATCCTGTGTTTGGCCATTTCTTGCCTTTTAAAACAGATGGCAGTGATGAACTGGGGGAGGTTGGTGTGTTTCCTGAGTCATTTTCAGGGCATCCAATTATTTATGGGGTTGGTAGTGATTGTATCTTTGCTTTTCCTCCTCCTCCCTGATGCAGATGGCTGCCTACTTCACCCACTCCAACCTGCAGCCCGTCCACATGATTTTGGTACTGCGCACTGCTCTCAACCTCTTCTTCAAACTCAAGAACTTCAAGACAGCTGCTACTTTTGCTCGTCGGCTGCTGGAGCTGGGTCCAAAGCCTGAGGTGGCCCAGCAGGTATGTCCATGGCGCACAGCCTGAAATATTTCTTGTGGCAGACTGTTTGGTTTGCTTTCTAGTTGCCCCTCTTATTGATGTGGTTGCTTTTTGCAGACTCGCAAGATCTTGTCAGCGTGTGAGAAGAATCCCACCGACACCTGTCAGCTCAACTACGACATGCACAACCCCTTTGACATCTGCGCTGCCTCTTATCGACCCATCTATCGTGGCAAGCCTGTGGAGAAGTGTCCACTCAGTGGAGCTTGCTACTGCCCTGAGTTTCAGGGGCAGATCTGCCGTGTCACAACAGTAAGGAAGTTTCTGTTGCCACTCGTTCCTATCTACTCTGTTTTCCTTGAGAATTCCTCTCCAGTAGCTTTTCCCTTGCTCCCTCTAGTCCTGATGTGGGTTTTGGATCAAGTTGGAGGGCAGAGGACTTGACATTTGAGGTGGAGCAGTTTGGGAATTACAAAATACAACGTAGCTTAGATGCAGTCTTCAGGGCCAGACGTGGCAGGGATCAGCGAAGTCCATTATGAGAACAATCCTTGCTCTCAGTGCTGCATTTGGGGTTGGGCTATTCTGTTACTTCTAAGCATTAATCATCACCCTTTCATTCCTCAGGTGACAGAGATTGGCAAAGATGTCATTGGGCTGCGGATCAGCCCCCTCCAGTTCCGCTGAGGTGTGTGCCAGCCCCTGGGAGCTGTGAGATCAGAGGGAGATGGCCCTGTTTCACAGCATGACGTGGAAACTTTCACCTCCCACCATTCCAGCTTCTAGTCGTGTCCCTTCACCGTAGCTGTGCCTGTGCTGTGTCTTAACTGCTCTTCCCCACCCAGGAATGCTGTAGTGAGGCTCTCTGCTGCTCCTAAGTAGTAATAACTTGGAATCCCCTTTCAGATCCAGCTGATGTTGTGTGACTGGAAGCAACGGTACACAAACATCTTTTCCAGAGGGTATAATGCAGCTCTTGCTGAGACCTGCATATCTTACAGTGTACTCAGTAGGAACTGCTCACGAGGCTCTGCTTGCCTTGCCTCTGACACTCATTAGTGTTGGGCTTGTTAAAGATTCTGTAGCACGTGGATGGCAAAAGCAGCTGAGTCTGACTCTCCTTGGAGCTGGCACTGTCTGGAACTGGGGCCAGCACAGCACTCTCAGAAGTGACTGGAGAGCAGCTCAGCACCCAAGTGCTTGTGTTGACTCTTTGTTTTGTTGTCCTAGCAGCATTTCTCTGCATAATCTGCCTCTAACATGAATAAAGTAAAATGACTGTCTTGATCTTCCTGTTCTGTAGCTTAGCTCTTAGATACCATATTATACTTCCTCTTTCCATGTCACCCACCCCACCCCTTTGTGTTGTTAGGCTGCCAGATAACAATTTGCTCTATTTCAAAAAAAATAGAGAATACAGGACTGAAATAATCACGCTGGCAGGAGCTGCTTCTGCTAATTCTTAGTGTGTGCCTGTGCTCCAGCTTCTGCTAATTCTTGGTGTGTAATTGCTACTGCCTGTGCTGCAGCTCTCTTCATGCTCATTCCCTCATGCAGTTGTACCAGTTGGTGTTGCTGTGCTTTTCCTTGTGATTCAGAGCAGACTGGAGGATCATCCTTGGGCAGATTGCACTTTGGAGCAGAGATGAGTGAGAACACAGCAGAGAGAACCTAGGGCTCTTGCTCCCTCTGGGACTGGACTAGTTGCTTGGTATTTTCTCTGAAATAAAGTAAGGCTTTATGATAGGATTTTAAACCTTTATTCGTAAAAACAGGGAGTGGGGATGTTGTGGCATTTGTTCCACGCTTGCAAGAGTCTTGGTTGAGGGATGTTCACAGTGGGGTGAGATGAGGCTGTTGGTTTAGGGGCGAGGAGGCTGAACGAGCAGTGCATCGTGGCAGGCCACTGCAATGCCTCCTATGAGATTCAGGAACTCCTGGAAATCCAGTTGCCCATCACTGTTGATATCAAGCCTCTTCATCATCTTGTCCACAACAGCAGGGTCCTTCTGATTCTGCAAGAGACCAAAGGAGGGGATCAATGTCTGCCTGCAGGGAAAGGCACCCCCAGGTATGAAGTGCAACTGCTGTGTTGAGCCCCAGCCCAGCTTTGACAAAAGGAGCAGCATCGATTTGGGGCAGTGCTGGTCACGTTGTGCTTTGCTCCTGGAAGTCAGGGCTTTCCCCTCCACTCTGTGGCAGAGACCCAGGTTTTCACTGTCCTGGGAGCCTCCTGGCCTGGCTTTCACTCACCTTTGTGAAGGAAGCCAGCTCGGTGTTCATGAAAGCCAGGAATTCCTTCTTGGAGAGCTTGAGGTTGTCTCCTTCACGCCCTGCATACCGCTGGAAGACAGCCAGCAGTGACTCTATGCAGCGCTCAGTCTCCGTAGGGGAAACCTTGGACTGTGGAGCAGAAAAGGGGCTCAGTGGATGCTTGCAGCTTGCTCTGCCTTTGCAGAAGAAGAGGAAGGCTCAGGGCCACCTGCCAGCCATTGTTTCCCATGCCCAACCTGTTCAGCTGCATTTTTCTTTGGTATTCATTTCTTTCTTGCTTAGCACAGCCCTGTGGTGAGGAGGGAGGGGAGCGGTGCAGGGCAGGGAGTGGTGGCTGCTGCAGGGCTGCAGCGGCTCCTGGCAACTCTGGGAGCATGGAAACTTCCCTGGGGATCCATCAGTTGACACAGGGGTGAGGGCAGCTGCCTCTTCCTGCAGTCTTGCTGCCTTCCTCTGTGCTCTCCAGTACTACTTGGCTGGGCCTGTATGGTATCTTCCCCTTCTCCCCACACCCCCCCCTTCACTGTCTGGTCAGAGCAGAAACTCTGAGTCACTGGTGAAAAATGTGATGGGGCTGGCACCCAACTGCAGCCTTGCAGAACGTGGGGAGCTGGGCTGCTCCAGCAGGATGAGGTTAAGGCACAAAGCAATGGGCAGAAGGGGGATGTGGGGCCCTTCCCCAGCCCGTGGCTCCAACCCTGCGGGCAGGGCTGAGTGGAATCTGCCCTTCCCTCTCCAACCTCAGCATCCTCGGGCCTCGCTGCCACATCCTGCGCTGCCCGAGGCCCCATTCACCCCTATTTGGTGGACCTCCACCCTCTGCCTCCTTGTATCCGCCACCTTGGACCAGAACCGCAGCCCCCAGCGCAGGGTCCGAGAGAGCAGATGGAGCAAAGAGAAAGCCTGCTGCACCCCCAGAGCCACAGGGACCCTCTGCTCTCCTCCCCTGCACCCCTCCCTGTGCCCAGGCTCCTCCCTGACCTCCTCAGCTCAGCTTTCGGCACTTTTCGCAGTGCCGCGACGCATCCCGCCGCGCTTCTCCTTCCTCCCCCCGCCTTGCGCTCACTCACCATGGCTGGGCTTGGGGTCTCGCTGCGGTGTTCGCGGTGCGGTGCTCAGCGTCGTGCAGCACTGGAGGCCGGTGTGAGCCTCGCCCAGCACCGCCCGGCCCTGGTTCAGCCCCCCCCGGGGCCACGTTGGGCAATCGGCGGCTGTAACGGCGGATCGGGACGTGCCTGCGGTCCCCACGTCGGCCCGGGCTCCTCCCTTCCCTTCCCTTCTGCGTTGTAGTTTTTGCAGTTATCACGCTTCCATTTTGTTTTCTCTATTTCTCCCTCTCTTTTTTTCTTCTTCTTTCTTTTTATGCCTCTTTTTACGCCTTTGTATCTCTCTCCATTTCTTCCTCCCCCAGCTTAGGGCTGAGCACCCAGTGCTGCCCCGCCGCTCCTTGCAGCATCCCTGGGGTTTGCTTTTGATTTGGGCGTCCCTGAAGGCAGCTTGCCCCATCTCCCTGCCTCTTCTCACTGCCCAGAATACCCTCCTACGTGCTCCCCCCTGGGGTGTAATGGAGCTGCTTAGAGCTAGGATGGGGCTGTGGGGGTCAGATGGGCACAGGGGGAGCACCGGAGCTGCTGGGGCACGTTGGGCTGTGTGCACCCACGCCTGCTCAGGAATTCCTGCTGGGAAACTGTGATTCAGAGCAGGGGAAAATTCAGAGCAGGCAGGAAATGGGTGGGGAGGGACTCTTCCCCCACCTGATTTCCCTCATTTATTGCCCCACATGTTGGAAATAATAATGAAAAAAGTTGCTTTTTCTTTTCCCCCAGCTCCAACCTCTTCTAAATTGGAAGCAGCTCACTGCAAACAGAACAGACCTGAACACGAAGGCTGTTGCTCTGCAGGCTTTGCACTTCCCCCTGTGCTTTGCACTTCCCTCTGTGTCCTGAACCTGGAAATAAAAGCTGGGCTGGGGGCTGAGTGCCATTTCCCACCTTTGCAAGAGGAAATCCCAGCAGGGCTGTGCCTGGCCCAGTGCTGTCTGTAATACGGGGTCGTGGGAGGTTTCTGCTGCTGCTGTGTTTGCTATGGAGGCGTTGGCAGTGTGTGCAGACCGGCACACACAGCAGCTGTGTGCAAAGGAGGGTGGTGGGGAGCAGAGCAACGCAGCCGGATGGGGCAGGGTCTGGTGAGAGGAGATCTGAGGAGGGCTCCTGGCTGCGTGTCCTGGTGTGTATCTCAGATCCAACCATGTGAGTAGGACCCACCGAAAGCAGTGGGTGTGTAGTAGGAGGATTTGGTGTGATTTTAGCAGCCCCTGTCTGGATTCAGTGCCTGAAACAAGGAGAGATCTGAGCTGAGACACCCTCCCACCAGACTGAGCCCCTGTATAAATTACAGACCAAGACAGCAGCAGGCAGTGCAGTCATCAGCTATTTATTATGATTTTTCATGCAATACATCAGTGTGAAGAAGAAACCCCAATGCACCCTCCACCACCATTTCCCTGTGGTATCCACACAGAGCTTTGCCACTTCAAAGCCTCCGTGATGCTGGGGCTGGAATTCTGCTCAGCTGCCAGGAAAGCAGAAAGGTGTGACCAAAAACTTGGAGCCTACAGGGGTGTTTTCCCAGCCTTGAGGAATTTCAGGCTCCAGGAATACAATCAAGTGAACGGGATTTTTTGTTTGTGCAGTGCACAGTAGAATCTGATAAGCAGCAGAGGCAGCCACGGGGCGAGGGAGACAAAGCACTGAACTGCAGAGCTGTCATGTCACAGGGCAGAAGAGACGACAGGAACACAAAGGACTGAGACCCCAGGAATCCAATTAGAGCAGGAAACTAACTAAATAACTGCAGTAGGGGGGGGGGGGGGGGGGGGGGGGGCGGGGGGCATAGACATAAAGAGGGCAGGCAGGAGCTTCTGATCCTGGCATAGCTCCCTACCTGTCTGTGGTGCTGAGGGTTTGTCAGGACGGGAATCCCCAAAGCCTCTCCCCCCCTTTGTGCTGAGCACTTCAATGTCACCATGTGGTCACATCCTGAGTGTAGGGCAGAAGATGCTCAGAGGAGCCCCGTGGGCGCTACAGAGGGGAGAACCCCTTAGGGTGCCTTGGCCTCATCCCCAGTAGGATGGCTTTGTTCTTGTGGGGCCATGGGACTGTGTTCCTCCTCACGTTGAGGCTTGCTTTTTTCCTCTTCTCGTGCCTGGCGGCTCCTCTCTGGTGAGGGGAGCTCTGCATCCTCGTGGCAGCAGCCAGCTTCATCCCTTTGGGGCACGTGGTGACGTGGCTCTTCTGCAGCTTGCTGGCCCTGCTTATGAGCTTCCTGCAGCTCTGGAGCCTGGGATGGAGGTGGTTGGCTCTTGGCCTCCCTGTTTTTGTTTCCTCGGGATTCGGCTTCCTGTGAGATTTCCTCTCCAGTGGCCTTTGGTCCATCATCCTCTGGCTGATGATTCTTCTCTTCTACATCAGGCACCCAGGGACTCTGGCGGTCCCTCCTGTCTTCCCTGGGCTTCGCCTGGCTGGTGTCACCTTTCAAGCCATCCAACTCAGGGGCAGAAGCCTGCTGAGCCCCTTCCTTTACCGCTGTTGCAGACCTTTCCCGAGTCTCTCCTTTCCTAGGCTCCTTGAGCTCTCTTGCATTTTCCTGGGAAGAAGGCAGATGCTGCGGTTCGGGCTCCAGGACTCTGCTGTCTTTGCACGGCGCAGCTGGTGGCTGTGGTGAAACGTAGCATTTCCTTACATAGACAGGCTGCTCTGAGTCATTGGACTGCTGACAGATGATCTCATATGTAGTAGCTTTGGGATCATTCAGGTTCTGGATAACATGGATCAAATATGCGATGGTCTGAGGCTCACAGGGCTCGGGGACAGTCTGTACCTCTGGGCGTACATCAGGGTCAGAGGGAACATAGCGGACCCTCACATCAGTAACAGATGGCACTTCTCCACGGGGGACAAGGTCTCTGCTATCAATGTCCACAGTTTGGTAGAGGCTTCTGTCCTGCCTTCTTCCTGGACCATCGTGTACTGGGAATCTATTTCGCTCCACTTCCAGGTCCCGCTGACGATCAAGCCTTCTTTCCTTTACAATGGCCTCTTCACTCACTTGTGCCCACCTGGCATCCACAGGTTCCTCACGTTTATGGAAGTGATCTCTCCTCGCTACCTCCTCTTCTCTTTGCACTTCCCGGGTCACTCGTCGGATCTCCACATCAGCTTCAGCTTCAGCTACAATGTCCTCCCGTGTCTTCACATATCTCACATTTTCACGGGGTCTCCTGGCGTCTTCTCTGCCCCTTTCTTGGGTTACACGTCGAATCTCCACATCAGCTTCTGCTTCAGCCTCAATGTCCTCCTGTGTCTGTTCATACCTCACTGATTCACGTGGTCTCCTGGTGTCTTGTCTCTCCCGTTCCCGGGTAAGACGTTGGATCTCCACATCGGCTTCGGCTTCAGCCACAATATCCTCCCGTGTCCGTTCGTACCTCACTGATTCATGTGGTCTCCTGGCGTCTTCTCTGCCCCTTTCTTGGGTCACTCGTTGGATCTCCACATCGGCTTCAGCTTCAGCCTCAATGTCCTCCCGTGTCCGTTCGTACCTCACGGATTC
>JAPSGF010000136.1:465469-486362 GCA_035772895.1 Perdix hodgsoniae
GTTGTCCTCTCAGACCTCACTGATTCACGTGGTCTCCTGGCATCTTCTCTGCCCCTTTCTTGGGTCACTCGTTGGATCTCCACATCAGCTTCGGCTTCAACTACAGTGTTCTCCCATGTCTTCAGGTACCTCTCCATTTCACGTGGTCTCCTGGCCTCTTCTCTGTCCCTTCCTTGGGTTACACGGCGGATTTCTACGTCAGCTTCGGCTTCAACCTCAATGTCCTCACATATCCTTTGAGATCTCACCAATTCACGTGGTCTCCTGGCTTCCTCTTCTCTCTTCCTGTTTGGTATCACATGTTGGATCTCTACATGAGGTTCAGCTTCAGCCACAATGTCTTCTCTTGTCCTTTCATAAGTCATGGATTCACGTGGTCTCCTGCCCTTCTGTGTTTTCCCTTGTTCATAGTTATCTTCTTCCAGTTCCCTTGTATTATTGTATCTGTGGTCTATTACTAGCGGTTCCTGGAGGTATGACTGATGCAGCCTTTCTGAATCCAGGTATTCAGGCTTGCACGGCTGGCGGCTGCTTCTTTCAAGTTCTTTTTGTTCCAGCTCACGTAGGTGGTTGCGGCTTCTCTCATCTTTGAGTAATTCAGGCTGTTGCATCTGATTGCGCCTTCCTTTATCTGCTTCTTTTGGCTCATGTGGCTGACGGCTGCTTCTTCCATGTGCCACTGCCTCTTGATCTTGTGGTCGTTGGTTTCTTTGATCATACACTGGCAAGGTTGATTCACGTGGCTGACGGCCACTCCGCCGGTCTGGCAGCAACTGTGGTTCACAGGCATGGCTGCAGCTCCTCACGTCTGCTAGTTGCCCTCGTTGAGGCTTCTCCTGATTTTGTCTCTCATCTCCCTGTGCTGTCTTCAAGCTGCCGTGCTCGTGGTTTTGTAAATCTCCCAGTCTGTCCAGCTCGGGTGGCTGACGTCTTTGGCTGCTTCGTTGGTCGCGTGGCTCTTGGCTTTGTTCTTCATATTCCTGAGGGATCAATTCCCTTGGCCTGGTGCTTTGTCTTGCATCAGCTCTACTTTGTGTGTTACGTTGCTGGCGATGACTTCCTGTCTCCTCGTGTGTCTCAAGATCCTGGACCCTGGTGTCTCGCTGTGGCTCAGGTATGCAGGGGGGATGGCGATTGCGCTCAAGTGTTTGTGATTCCTCTTCCTGGAGCTGTTGATGGATCCCTCTGTTCTTAATCTCAGGCTCTCGGACTGTCTTGCTGCTGGTTATCAGCTGTGTTCTTTGCAGAAGGCATTGTCCCTTCTGCAGGTACCAGTAGCAGGCCTTAGCCACTCTGAATACTAAAAGCAGGAACTCATTAAAATCAATTTCCCCATCCCCATCCCACTCCAGAAACTGCAGAATCTTGTCAATTGTCTGAGGGTCGTGTGGGTTCTGTGGGAAAAACACACATAGAGAAACAAAAAGCCTTGCTGCTCCTTGTCAGGAAATGCAGACCCAGTGATCATGACAATCTCTTCTACTTGCATCTCTCTTAGGTTCACTTTTGTTGCTCAGCATCTCCTCCATGGCTGTGTTCTCCATTTTCCTGGTGGTTCCCTGGCTACAGCTAAACATTTGGTGATGCCATATCCCTTCTCTAAATGCATTTCTTTACTGACTTTGAAAGTAAGCCACCTCACAGTTCTTTCTCCAGGTTTATGCACTTGTTCACAGCAAAATCTATAGGGAGAGCTTTTGCAGATAGTACAAAACCGCACATCTGCTTCTCCCCGTTGGCAAAAGCCTGTGTATCCCATTTCCCTCTGGTCACAAGAATCGCTCCCTCTCCTGGTAGTTTTCTGGTCCCCACACTTCAATTTTGTCCTCAATCTTTTCCCATCACTGAGAGCACTCACCACTATGGCGTCTGCAAATTCCTTCTGGATGAACTCCTTCATCTGTCTTCGGTTGAGTTTGGATCGGTCTCCATCTTCCTTTGCATGTTGGTGAAAGACAGTAATGATGGTGGAAACGCTGTCTAAGAAGTGAGACATCTTTCTGCAGATTCAAGCAAGCCTGCAAGAAAAGTAGCAGACCTAAGGACGGGAGATTTTTTGGCTGAGCATGGAAGAGGGGGAGGATTGCTTGGGTCAAGCTGTGCACATTAATGAGAGTCTGGGTGCCCTGAGCTGTGTGTCCACTCCTCTACCATGGCAAGCTGTGCTTTACCAGGGCACTGGGAAGATATCCAAATGCTTAGGGGTTTTGGTGGGATGGGGAGTGTCCTCCAACTTGTCTGCTGACGTATTGGAATGATGTTTGGTATGGGATGGCAGGATGCCAGCATTTTTGGGTTGCAGGGAGGGGATCGGGGATGGTGACTCAAAAGATACCCCAAGAACCTGTCCCTGTGGGCTCTACCAGCTCCTTCAGTTTCCAGAACCAACACGGCTCTTTCTGCTTGGCACTGAGATACACCAGCTCCCCTGGAGAGGTCAGAGGATGTCTAAGGCAGTCCTGGCACATCCTGAGAGAGGACTCAGCTTGGGCAGAGGTGGATAGAGCATTCACAGAGGGTTAAACAAGCCCCGTGACCAGCAGCAATGCAAATCAAGCAATGAATCTCATGTTACAGCACCAGCTTGTTGTCCAACAGATTTTGACCAAAAAGAACAGTCAGATCACCCAGGTCAAAAATATTTCTTGAATTTAATGGCAATTTCCTGGGCAGAAAGCAGTGCTCCTGCTTGAGCTTTGTGTCTGGAAACCTCAAATGCCACCTCTGTGCTCCTTGCAGGATCCCCAAGCCTGTTTTTGGCTGCATTGGTGCCAGGATCTCGGCTTGCAGCTGGGGAAGCTGCTCCCTGCCTGCTTGCAGTGTGCACACATGCATGAACACGTGCACGCACCTCTGCATGCAAAACCCGCGTCTTGCTGTTTTTATGGAAAACAGAATGCTTCTTCAGTCTGTTCACCCTGGGTGGGAGACGAGTGCAGACCAAAGCCAGGCGCCAGACCTGGCTCAATCTCTCCCTTTTGTTTGGAGGAAAACTGCTTTTCCTCACAACACACAACAAAGAGCGCGCGGCTGTCCAAACGGCAAAAAGTAGCGTTTCATTGAAGATAAACCCGAAAGACGCCCGGAAAACACTGCAGCAGAAACGTCATTGCCCCCCAAGACAGATCCTACAAAAATCATTCATTTTCAGCCAGCAAAGCACGCTTTTCAGAAGGAACGACTTACCCAAGTCACCAACGGGATCGAATGGGATTCCTGTGAAGCCGTGCGGAGTGATCGGAGGACCTGAGCGCTTTTATAGGGTCCTTGGTGGAGGAGCAGAAAGGAGCCACCCTTTGTGGACATTGTCCTGATTCATCTTTGGCCAAACCCAGCTGCACCTTCATGTCCTCAAACGGGTTATTTAACTTATCATCCCATTACCTATCATTTTAACCCAGAAATAGCAGTTGCCATGTGGCAATTCAGGCATCTGCTGGTTCCGCCTAATCCGGACTGTAAAGTTATTTTATGGCCTGATTGTATTCCAGATTTAAAAATAAAAAAATAAATAAATAAAAATCTAGACTGCCTATAAAGTATATATATACATTAATGGGAGGATGTATTTTTTTATGAACGTGTATCTCTGTAAGTATGCATTTATATGCGCATAATACGTGCACATAAAAATAGCACCAGAGTGAACCTGGGAGGGTGTTGTAAGCAGACATGGAGACCTGCCCACCGTTTTGCAGATCCTTGGGGCTGGGGTCCAGAAGTTTGGCTTTAGGTTTTACTCGCGGAGGAAGGACAGAAGAAGCCCCAAGAACTACAGAAGCGAAGTGTAGGTGGGCAGCAGAGAGATCTCCAAATCCTGCAGGAGATCTCAGCTGGTGTGGTGATCTTGTAGCATGTGCTGAAATACAAATATATTTTTTTCTCCTTGGTAACTTCTTATTGAGGAGCCCTTCATTGTATTATCCGGGTTTTTGTTGGGGAAAATAAATAAATAAATAAATGAGCCCAAACCAACAAAACTTTTGTGAACAGTAAAATCTGCAAAACGGGCTTTTTAATCAGAAAATACCTATTCAACGTGCAACGACTTTTCATTGAGAAAAATGATGATACAACACGTTTTTATGTTAACTCTTTTCCGTGAGCGGATTTCATTCCAACTTTTCTTGATTTTTAATTAAAACTAAAAGTGGAAACCTCTCGGCTGGGAGCTCGATTCATGTTGAAGCTTCATCTGGTCGCTCTAGGCAACTTTTGCTGTAATTGCCTCTCCAATCCCCTCCCCCCCCCCCCCCCCACACCCCCCCTTTTTTTTTCCTTTACTATCCTGCAAGTGTAAATGAATTAGAGACCAGTGGGTTCCTTTATTGCTCCCAAACTCTCCCCATGCAGGGAGCATACAAGGAAAGCTTTGGCCATGCCACTTGGGCTCTGTGTTGGAGCTGAGCTGCATGACATGACGGAGACATTGCGGGCAGCTCGAGAGCAGGAACTTGCCACACAGCCTTGGCTTTGCTGCTCATCTGTCCCATCTGATGGTAAGAACATACTGGGTGTAGGAGCCTAATTAATTAGTGCTGGTAACACCTTGGGGATACTCATACAAGCGCTCACGGAAGATTGTTACTAACCGTGCTTCATTTTTGAGCTTTTTTTCAGGATTAAATTATACTGGTGTAAATTACACCCCACCTGTGGGATAATGATACCCTTGGGAAACTGTAATTTTATGGTAGATTGCAGTTATTATTAAAATTAGAGCATTACAGTGCGGCTGGAGCTTGTACACACAGTGTCCTATAACAGTCTGCAATCCCCGCAGGGGCTGGGGACATCGGGAGGCACCGGGTAGATTTTGGGTGTTAACAGAGGCAGAGATACACAGAAAGCAGCACCAAACCATGTTCTCCAAAGGCTTGGATGTCCCCAGAGGGGGCTCTCAAAGGGGGGATTTGGGTCAGTTTTTCAGTGCTGTTACCCAGCAGGGTGGGCTCCATTCTCCTCTCTCCGTCCAGTTCTGTGTGAGTCGCTGTCTATGTTCATATAGGGTGGCCAAGCCTCATTTGGTTGTTGAGATCACCCATTGGTCATTGGGGTCGTCCATCAGTGGGATCATCCGTCGGTGTTCGGATCATCTGTCAATCAGTGAGATCATCCAGTGATCATTGGGATTGCCCATTATTTAATAGGATCGTCCAGTGATCATTGGGATTGACCATTGTTTAATAGGATCGTCCATTGATTCTATGGTTTAATCTCAGAAGAACTGGGCTCCTCATGGGGCACATTAAAGAATTCTAACACCTCCCGGCCTTGCAGGTGTCTTAAACCGGTCCTTGTGTCTGCAGGGTAATTTTCACTCTGCTGTTACGTTCTCCTTAAAATAAAGCAAAAAAACCTCCCCCAACTTCAAATACAACACTCCAAAAGTACAGTAATTTGGAGTAGTGTATATTTATCACATCATTAACAGGGCTTGGGGGGCGTTTTTTTACTGGCTCTTCAAAAGGCTGTGGTTGATGGGCTGAGGAGTCTGGTGATGGGAGGACTGAGGCGGGGCCAGTAAGTAACAGAGGGGTCTTCACCAGTCCTCAACTGAGAGCTGTTTTGCAAGAAAAATGCCATTTTCTGGAAAAGAAAATGTTCTGAGGAACGTCTCAGATGGAATGGGAGTTTTGATGGATCTGTGATGGAATTTAAATCTTGTCTGTCCCACTTCATTTCGACAACACTCACAGCTGCCATTAAGCTGGGTCGGGGTCTGCTTTCTCCAGCGTGTTTTATCATCACAAGAGCAGCGTGGTGCATTTTGTGTCCAGCGCACTTAACTGTGACATCAGCGCTTACAGACCAAATCATTTTCAAAAAGCGTCTTCTCAGAGATCACCTTGAAATGCTGCTTTTTTGGTTCTGATTCAGCACGCAGCAAATTGTGAAATTCCGGTGTGTCCCGGAGCAGTGACGTTCTGTTTCCCGGTGAGGTCTCTGTGTTCTGCTTGTCACCGGCCACAGAGCAGGAGGTGCGGGTGCATTTATCATCCACTGATTTGGCTGATAGGTCACCGGCAAAAGATAATATGGGGAAAAACAGGCTGAGCATCACCTCCCTGCGGGATGCGGAATCCTGGTGGTCCGGCAAATCCAAACCCATAATAACCCCCCTGACTTCAGTGGGCTGCTTGCACTCACAATCACCCACATCCCTACGTGCACATCCGGAGCCGGTACCCGAAATTCCCGAGGCTGGGGCCAGGCCCACGTGTGCACGGATTGCATGTCAGCTTTTTGCACCCAGCCTCCCAGGTGTTACTGGGACCGTGTGTATGTGAATAATGGGGATTAATATCCTTCCTCTCCTCTCAGAGCATTCGGTAGCTAATAGGAATTTTCAGTTTTCATACTGTGTTCCGCATCTCCCCCCCTCCCCTTTTCTTTTCTTTTTTTAAGTAAGTGAGGATAAATAAGACAAATCCCTCCCACTGAGCATTCAGAGCTCTTGATTCTTTTTACAGCAGACACACACAGTGCCTGGAGCAGATGCACGCTGCCAGGTAGCTGCTCAGAGGTCATCATGCCACCGCATCAATCCCAACATCCACCCTCTCTGAAGACACTGGGTCCCTGCAGGCAGGGATGTGGCATCCATCGATTCACCTTGGGCTGCATGCCCCCAGGACACAGCACCCCAGGGCCACGTGGCCCTGTGTCACACATGGGATGGACACCGAGGTCCTTTTTGCTAGCTCAGAATGGTGCAGCAATACACCAGGACACTGTGCTGATTTGCAGTCAGTTTTATTGCTTTGCTCATACAGGCAGCCTAATACAGGATGAGAGAGAAGGTCTCAAGCCAGGAATAGTTCAGTACAAGCTAGGGGTGCAAGCCCAGGGTTAAGAAAGGTTGGACAAGATATGACAAATGGCACTGGACAAAATATCCCACCTTGCTGGCACCAATAGCTGCAATTGCACCAGGCTCACTGCAGCTCTTACTTCCTCGGAGGCCACTGAGGCTGCAGGTGCTCCTGCTCTGCCGCGTGTTTTCCTTTGCCATGAGCCCCATGTTGTTGTCCTGGGACACGTTCAGCCTCAACCCCACTGCCTTCTCGCACCGTCACTGTGGGGTCAGGAAGGTGAGCTGGGTCGTGCCGGGTCCCTGAGGGCTGGGGATCCGGGTGGGGGCTCGTGCCCCTCACTGGAGGTGGCAGCGCTTGGGTCCCTTTGGGGCTGGGGTCCTGCCAAGGGGCTGCATGGTCCTTGGTCTTGTCTGTGGTTCTTTCTGGTGTCTTGGTGGGAGAAATGTGGCTCTGCTCTGCTGGTTCCAGCTCTTGTCTCTGGTGATGGTTCTGTCCTAGCTTTGGTGTCTCAGTCACTTTGTCCTGGTGGGGTTTGGGGTCATGTTTTGGTGTTTTTTCAGCTTTTTGGGTATTTCTGTCCTTCTCTGAGGTCGCAGGGATCACATTTTCACCTCTCTTTGGACCCTCTTCTGGTGCCTTGGCCCTGCCATCCTGATGGGTGTCCTGGTTGTCCTTCGGCATCTCGCTCTTCTGTTTCTGCTGTGTGCTTTGGTTGTTCTTTGGTGTCTCAACCTCCTGGATCTTTTGAGTGTCTGGAACCTTTGGTGTCTCACACTTCTCAATCTTTTGGGTGTCCTGGTTCTTTGGTGCCCCACCTTCCTTATTCTGTTGGGTGTCTTGGTGTTTCTTCGGTTCCTCAACCTCCTGGTGCTGCTGGGTCTCCTGATCCTGTTGGGGTGTCCCACCCTCCTGCACCTGTTCACTCACCCCCTCCTCCAGGACCTGCTTGTGTTGCTGCTCCCCATCTGCCTCCTCCTGCACTGACAGCTCCTGATCATCTTCTGGCTCCAGGTACTGCTGGAGTTGCCTGTGGCAAGCCTTGGCCACGCGGAAAACCAGGCTGAGGAACTCACTGAAGTCAACCTTGCCACTGCTGTCTTCATCCAGGAAGAGCAACACCTTCTCCACAGTTCTGGGATCCCGGGCATCCTGCAAGGAAACAACATCAGGAAGGCCCATGAACCCTTTGCAGGAGTTCCCTGGGATCAATCACTCCAACAGAAACCCATCCCTGTGTGCCATCTGCGCGGCACGTGTTGCTGGATCCTCACCATGATCACATCCTCAAACTCCTGCTCGATGAGCTGCCGCAGCTCCCCTCTGCTCAGCGTGCTGCAGTCGCCGTCACTGCTGGCATAGGTGTAGAAGGTAGTGATGATGCCATTGATGTTCTCCTGGAGCTGGGCCATCTCCTCACAGAATTGAGGCAGCCTGCGAGAAAGATACCAAAAAAACCAAAAAGGGCTTGGTTTTCAGGTGAGCCCTTCTCACACAGCACAGCTGGGCAGGAAGATGAGCCAGAAGGACTCAGTAAAACCGAGAAAAAAGGAGTGCTTTTCCCTTGAGGAGAGCTCAGCTCTGGGAAAATGCTCAGGGTCCTGAGCTCCCATTTTCCTGCGGGGTCTGCCTGGGCTTACCTGGGTGAGAAGAGCACGGTGTGCAGCCAACCTGCTCCCAGCAGCCTTATATACAGCAGCATCGTGCAGGGAGACAGCGTCAGCAGGGTGCCGCATCCTCGCCCAACAAAACTGTCATCCCCCTGTCTTCATTTGTCTCTTGCTCATTAACTTCTGCTCTGGTGCTTTACTCCGGAGTGAAGAGATGATCCTTCCTAAGCTCACCCCACCTGCGGATGCATTTTAGAGGAATTAAGCAGAAAAGGTTATTTTTAGTGCTGTGGGATTTAGCTGAAGGTGATGCCCAAGCAACACCCAGGTCTCTCTAGTGAACGTGTTTGGTGAGCCATGCGAGTGACTGACACGGGAGGAGGCAGCCTGGGAGTGCCCGTATGGGAATGAAGAGGAAACAGAACAAAGGGTAAAAAATAAGGACACGCCATGCCCAGATCCAACGGACCCCTTCCCCAAAGTCCCACTTTCGGGTGCTGGCAGGGAGGCACCCGGCGAAGAAATCCTTTCCAACAGTGCCACCAAGTGGCACGAGGAGGGGGACAGAGGGGTGGCACGAGCTGCAGTCGCCCCTGTACAGCATGGGGAAACTGAGGCACGGTGCGAGGAGGGGACACCCGCTCCTCGAGGTGGTGACAGCCCCAATGCACCCCTTGTCCCGCTGGACGGGGCTACTAAGAGAGGCTGAAAAATAATAACGTTGGAAATCCACACAGCTCGTAACGTACGCTGGGTCTGGGGTACAGAAAACAACACAGTTTTGTGCAAGAAAAGGCATTCTCAGGTAAAATGCCTGGCATGGGAAGGGGTTAATGGGAACCAGTGGTAAATACCAATGGTTGTGCTGGGATGGGATAAGGGGGGAGCCAAGGAGCCCCACACACAGCTGGGGCACTGCAGGACGGGAGGCTTGGGTGACCCAAACTGAACAGAGGAAACTCGAAGCATGGATTCTGCTTTAATTCCTCTCCATTAATCCCTCAGCCCACCTGCTGTACTCCATGAGGACTCCTCTTCAGGTGGGGCCCATTTGCTTCTCATTACGCTGCAGGGGGGTGGGGGGCACTTTCTGGGAGCATCAGAGAGGCAGAAGTACAAGGGGTGTTCCCACTGCTGCTATTTCTGGGCACCAGGGCCCCATGCAGGGTACTTTCCTGCAGATAACCATAGACAATAACAGGTTTATGCTGCTCAGGGCTTCACACGTGCTTTACAAAGCAGAAGGGCTGGGAGGTCAGGAGGGAGGTGAAGTTAAAGAAATAAAAATGCTGCTTTCAGCAGAGCTTGAATCAAAGGGCTACGGAGCAAAGGGCAGCTGCTGCAGAGCCCTGGGCTGATGAAACCACCTGAAATGCACCTGAGTAATGAAACCACCTGGAAATATTAAGAGGCCTTTAGGGCTGCTCCCCTTGTTAGAAGCTCCCCCAGCACCCTGTGACCCTCGAGGCACTGCAGTGCTGATGGGTGCGACTGGGGGGGGGGAGACATTGCAGCACTGGTTGTAGGGCAGGATTTTGCTTGGACGTGACTCCTTCTCCTGTGATGCCACCGGTGTTCGTGAGAAGAGCAAATATTGTGGGAGTTTGCCCTGGAAGCAGCCGCAGGGCAGCCAATCCAAGAGAGCACTGAGCAGGGTCTGCCCAGGCACAGCACGAGGTGTGGCAGAGCAGCGGGTCTGCAGTTTGCTGACCGTAACCATCCCAAATCATCGAGATCTATTTACCAAAGGAGCTCCATCTTCTGAGCTCACTGGTAGGAAATGTGCTGGGCACCGGGCAAACCCGCTTCTCTGGTAGGTGCTGTGTGTTCAGGCTTAGGCTGCCGGGAGCCTCTGCGCTCCATTGCTTCCTTTAAAGAGCTGGGCCTCCTAATTTTTTCCACGTCCACCCCGTCTGCCTTTCTTTGTCTCTTGGGCACAAAGGAGCCTCTGTGCGTGCCAGAGTGCGTGCTCATCCCCGGCTGGGATGGGGGTGATCCGGTGCGCTGGTTTGGAGCGTGATTCATGTCGGACGTGCAGCAAAACAAAAGAAAGGTGTGGAAAATGCAAGTGTGGAGCGTTGCACAAGAGGCTGGAAAGAATTTAGCGGCTTTGATTGATATGGGTCTGCAACGTAGGCCAGGCTTAAGTGTCTCCTGCTGTATTTTAATGTGTGGGACCTAAACTTGGGGTGAACCGAGCTCACCCAGCGTTCTGTTTGTTGGAAATGGAGCCTTAGGAAACTGCAGAAAGCCCCCTCAAGCTCCGGGGGTGTTGGGATGGAGGGGATGCAGGGGCTGCTGGGGGTGTATGGGGTGGGGAGGGGTCTGTCTGTCCCAGCGGTTGAATTTCTCAACGGAGCTGCAGCAGGAAATTCCTGTTTATTCCTGCATGACTCGGTTTAATTGTCCCTGCTCAGCAGGGAAGAGCAGAGGGGTGGGTTAGCTCTGAGGAGGGTGTGGTGGTGGTGGTGGTGGTGAAGTGTTGCACCAAGTGCTCAAGGTGTTGAAATGCAGGTTTTGGGGAGATGGGGGCTCCGGGGGGCTGAATGGCCTGGGTGTGCTTTGGGGGGTTGGAGGATGGAGCCAACGCTGTGCTGCCTTTGCCCTGTGCAGCACTGGGAGGCAGTGGCCACCACAATGATCGGCCTTTTCCCCTCTTTGTCTCCAAGGGCACCTGGTGCTGAGCCCCATTCTGCCTCAGTGTGCACACAAAACACCATTCCCAAACTCTCCCAGAGCCCATTATGCAAAGCGCTTTATCACTACATCGATGTCATTACCGGGAATTAAGCTAATTGGAGTAAAAATGCTTTATTTTCCTGCGCTGTCTGGGCATTTCAGCAAGTTATTTCTGTTGCTGCCTTCTTGGCTGCTAATTCATCGTGACATTAAGGAGCGTAATACATCAGCTTTTCTCTAATACATGTTTCTACTTTTTTTTTTAAAACATGTTAATGAGCACATTTAACATATTTCTTCAGAGATAATTGGATTCTGAGGCTCCCTGTGGTAATGCACCCAAAACCAACGAGCAGCGCCTCTATTATCAAAAAGGCTTTCCTGCATTTGAATAATCCCACAATGAAAATTAGGAATTAATCTCCCGGCTGAAACAAGGCTTTCCAGGATACTTTGTTTGGAGGCACTTCTAATACACGTGTTAACCATCATTCTGGAGAATCTTAATTAAACTCTTCCTTTGCCTTTCCAGCCCAGGACCCACAGAGGGGCGCAGGTATTTCGGATTATCTCATCCCCTTAATCCTGCTCGCGAAGGCAGGATTTGTCTGCGCTCTGTTTGCTCGCAGCTTATCGAGGCGGCCGTTTGAATGCAAAGCACAGAAGGCGGTTTTGAGCACATTGTTTCCGGCAGGGGCAAAGGAGCTTCTGAGTTTCCTTTCTTCTCCCAGACCCAGATCTGCTTACACGTACGATGGTGCGTAGCTCCCGGTGCGCTGTCACCACGGTGCTACACTCAGAGCGTGTAGGAATGCCTGTATCTCATTTTGAGCAAATATTTAGTGATTAGAGATTTAAAAAAAATAAAGCTAAGAGAGCAGGAGGAGGGTGAGACGAGATCATCCCGTGTTTTCTGAAGCGCTGTCTGCGCTCCCCCTGCAACGCCTGCACCGCCAGAGGGCGCGCGGTGTGCGCGTGCACAGAGTGCGTGCGCGTGCACAACGGCTGGGTGCGCGCAGGACTTCAGCTCTGCTGCTCCCCGCCTCTCCCCCCACGACGCATCGCGCTATGAGGATTTCTTGGAAGGCTTCCGAGCGCAAAGCAGCTCCACCGTAGCATCACAGAACCACGGAATCCCCACAGTCGGAAGGGTTTGGAGGCCATCTCTTCCAACTCCCCTGCGCTGAACAGTGACACCACAGCTAGATCAGGTTGCCCAGAGCCTTTTCCAGCCTTGCCTTGAAAGTCTCCAGGGAAGAAGCATCAACGACATCACTACATGACCTCTTCAGTGCCTCGCCACCCTCACTACGGATTTTTCCTCATATGTAACCTGAATCTACCCTCCCTGAGCTTGAAGCCCTTGTTCTGTTGCCGCAGACCCTGCTGAAGGACCCATTCCCTTCTTTCCCATAGCTGCCCTTTAGATCCTGAAAGGCTGCTCTCAGGTCACCTTGCAGCCTTCTCTCCTCTGGGCCAAAGAACTCTCTCAGCCTGTCCTTACAGGAGGGGTGTTCCATTCCATGGATCGTTTCTGTGGCCCTTCTCTGGACTCTCCGTGTCTCTCCTGCACTGAGGACTCCACGTCTGGGTGCAGCACCCCAGGCTGCTCTTTGTGGCAGAGGCAGGAGGCGGGACAGGCTGTGAATCCTTTGCTTTTCTCTCCCTGCTGTGTGTTTGGAGCTTGGAGACCACCCCCTCCTCCCCCCACCCAAAGCTGTTTGCTGCCCTCCCCCTGCCCAGCAGCCGGGATGGGGCTGTGCACTCCCTTTGGGTTCACTCTGCTCGGGGCTGAGGGTTTGGTGGGGATTTGAGTCACCTCCTGTGGCTGTGGTGGTAGTGAATCACCTGTGCTCACTTCAGCTGCTCCCAGTGGTGGTGATGGGGACAATTTCAGTGCCTTCCCCGTTAGCTTCCTTGCTGCCCAGTGCTTCAGAGGAAGAGGTCGGTTCTTTTTGCTAGCTGCTTTAGAAGGAAGCTGCAATGTGGGGTGATGGATTTTGGGGCACAAACCTACTTTCTGCTACCCGGAACAGAAGAAAACACTGCAGCACCCAGGGCTGGCACAGAGGAAGTGATGGGGAAGGGCTGGGAGGCGGCTGTGGGATGGGATGGGGCAATGGGGACATGTTGGGAAATGTGACCTGGTGGAACCCCATGAGGGCTGGGAGCAGAGCTGGGGAGGTGGCAGCACAGGGTGAGGAGCTGCCCCTTTCCTGGCAGTGTTGCAGCAATGCAGCCCTGGCTGGCTGCTCTCCTTTTAACATAGGAAACCACCTTTTAACATAGGAAACCACCTTTTAACATAGGAAACCACCTTTTAACATAGAAGGCATTCCTTTTAACATAGGGCTGACCTTCCTTCAGCCTGGCTTTCCCAAGAAGCACAGTTTTGATGCTCCTGGTTGTTGGATCCTAACCTATTATTTGCAACCAAATTTGGCTGAGTGATACGGCTAAAACAAACGATTAATTTCTACAAATCTTATGACAAAAGAGTAGAAGCATGGATAATGCTGATGCAGCAGAAGGAAACGACCAGTTCTCCCTCTGTGGGGCTGCTGGATGTTGGAGAGGAGGAGGAAACCAGGCTCTACCAGTTCTGCCTGTGGGCTGCACTGCACCGAGCAGTGTGTTTGCATGGGGATGGTGCTGGGTCTGGATGTTCCAGGAGCTTCTCTCCCTAAATGTAGGGCTGTGCTGTGCTGGAGATGGAGCCGTCCGTAGCCCATGGGCCAAAGCTGCCTGATGCTGAATATGAACTGGATGAATGCTGAACTGGATCCTGAAAACAAGAGGGGAAAAAAATAGGATTTTTACTCAGAACCAACCTGGAAATGGCTGAAGCCTTCTTGTTAAGTGTATATTGTGAAGAGTGTTCTGGATGCACTGATGTGAGCACTGTGCAAAGGGAGGACGTGACCCAGCCTGGCTCCTACTTACTGCCCCCTTTGAGGCAGTGCTTGAGGTTCATTTGAGGAGTTAAGGATATCTGCTCTCCAGAAGGTGGCATTTTGTCTTTCCCTTCCTTTCTGTAGGCAAGGGGCAGATGACGAGCTGATATGTTAGGAATGCCACAATCACACCTCGTGCTTCTCCTCCAGCTGTACCAATTACACTCCACCCTGATGTTGATGAGCTGTCACAAGGCAGGAATAATGACAGATGAGAGGAGAGCATGGCAGGGGAGCATGAGAACTGCCAAAGGAATGGGGTGCTGGGGGAAGGCGGTGGTGCAGTTTGTTTGAGTGAAGAAATGGTTGGACTGGGTGCTTCTGGTGGTCTTTTCCAACCTTTATGATTCCATGAAACGTCCACTGAAACTAAAGAAGCAAAAACTAAGTTTTTTGAGGCTAGATTGTCATATAAAACACGATAAACCATGAATAACTGTGGGACATGGAGTCCTTTGAAGAGCCAGAGGAGCCTTTGCCTGGGTCTTGGTGAGCACCCCATGGAGCTTTGGGAAGGGAACTGCAGCTTCCTGGGGGAAACAGCCCAGGCTCAGGCTCTGCTTTGTTGTCTTTATGTGCTCAGAAGCAGCCAGGATGATGCCAAAAAACCCTGAGCGCCATGAATGGGTGTCTGAGCACCAGATGTGCTGGGATGGAGTGCTGTGCTGGCACTGCTAGATACGGGGATGGGAGGAGAAGCACAGCCAGGGTGATGTAAGCTTGTAAGGAAGTTATTATCTGAGGCGATGTGGGAAAGGTCAACAGTTTGTGATGGACAGCTTAGTAATAGGGTGTCAAAAGAGGGTCTTGTAGCAATAAGCTGAGCCTGTCTGACTTTGCAAGAGCGTGTCTGGGATTATAGTAAACAGTAATCCTCTGCCTCAGTTATTTTTACGCTACTATGGGCTATCTCCACTAATGTTTGATTTGTATTGTCTCTAAATCTAATACTGCAGATCTAATCTAACTCGTAAAAGAGTCACATTGCAACACAATGGACAGTATACATAGTTCCAGGCACGAGAATCTGGCGGAGTGGCAGAATGAAATCTGTTGATTTATATACTGAGAGGGAAAGAAAACAACAACAAACACCAACAAATGGATGACAGATTCAGATTGATGAGAATTTATTCCCTCCACCCACTAAGCTTCAATTCTTGCTCTAATATAAGGGCTCCCTTCGACTCTTTGCAAACGCATGCAGCGTGCTACCGTGTAGGGATGCTTTGTTGGATGCACACACGGAGGCAGAACAGCCCTTGCTAACAGAAGACATTAAAGACCCGGACACGATCCAATAAAAATCTCTTTCGTTGGCAGCTGTGTGGATGCCTGCACCGGTTCCATGCCATTTCCAGGCAGCCGTGCCCAGGCTGCAGGAGCCGTCAGTTTATCCTTCTCCCCGTGGCATTTCTGTGACCCCTTTACCCACCCATGGCACAAGGCTGCTGTGGATATTTAGGGAGAGAACTCCACTTCTGGGGAATGCTGTAATGAGCAGAAAACTTTTAATTACACAGCGTTTACCGCAGACTTCACCAGACATTGTGCAGCAGAACTTCGATTTCTCAGCACTATTCCTCTCCTGCTGTTCTCTGCAAGTTTTCTGTTCAGCCTTTGCCCTTTCTTCACCCTGGATGCCTTCCGTCATTTTATATCTCCTTAAAAGACCTGATGCTGTTAAAATCGCACCTCTGAGCTACTTTCCTCAATATTCTCATAACAATTTCAATCTAAGAGACCATTAGAAAAAGAAGATAGAAAACCCAAAGGCAGAATCCTAACTGAATTTAAGGCAGATTATGAAAGCAGTTATTTATATGTGGGAAGCAGAAAGGCTGAAGATGATGAAACGGCGCTCGGCGAACGCAATTAATACGTGCATTGCACTTTTGCCACGATTATTGCAGCCCGTGTGAGGCAATAAAGAATAAGGAGCGTAATTAACTGATGATTGAAAAATATTTTTTATTTAACGTAAGGCAGTTTTCTCGCCTGTTGATATGGATGAGAAAGCAGGAACTCACCAGGGGAGCTGATGCAAAGAGCCCTTTCCTCACTTGGCGCCATGTAGCCAGCTCTGACAGCGGGCCAGGCAGCGCTCCACGATGGCAGCAGTGCGGGTGTTGAGGCGGAATGGTGCCCGTGGGCTGGAAGCAGTGCTGGGGCTGTGGGTGGCTGCAGAGCTGCAGGGCTCTGTGCACGCCGAGGTTTGGGCCGTGCAGGTATCCACGCGTGGAAGCAGGCACTGTTCGGGATGGGGAGCGATGGCAGCCTGGGGGCAGCTGGGATCCTCTATGCAGATGGTGGGGGGGGTCTCCGTGCAGGCTTCGAGCACCTCGATGGTACAGAGTGGTGCTGGGTGCTGCAGGGGAGGTGTTTCTACGCAGGTCCCAGTTGTCTGGAGGATGCAAAGCTCCACCGGTGTGATCCCATGCTGGCTTGGATGGGTCTCCACACCCGTCCCTGCTGCCTCAGGGGTGCAAAGCTTCATGGATGAGACTGGGTGCTGCACGGGGGTGGTTTCCACATAGATCTCATCTGTCTCAGGAGTGCAGGGTGACATGGCGTGATGGTTGGGGAAAGCTTCCATGCACGTCCCCACTTTCTCAGGGGCACAGGGGGCTGCTGGAGAGGTGGAGGATTGCGGCAAGAAGCCGGTCTCCGCCTGGCATTGCTGCAGGTCGCAGGGGTCCTCTGCTGGGCACACACAGGTGGTGACACATTGGGATGTGCAGGGGTCGCAGATGTCCCCAGGTGCGGGGACAGCAGGAGGAGGGCAGGTAGGAGCACAGACATCATGGCAGGAGGGCACAGCTTGGCACAGGTCCACCCCAAGAGTCTGCTCGGGACAGGGACTTGCATTCTGCACAGAGCAGGTGTCAGGGTGTGCAGTGACGGTGCATGATGTGCAGAGGTCAGTGGGCACAGCTGTCCCCACACAGGCAGGAGGTGGCAGGCAGGACTGCTCATGTGGCTCTGACATCTTCCTTCCTGGAGGAAATAAGAACAACTCAATGTTCACCAACCCAATGCTTCCAAACGTTTGTTTTCCTGACTGCCAGCCTCCCCAGGAAGGTTTGTGCTGATCGTGTTGCAATTCAGGTATGAGGGAAAACTCAGCAGAGGGGAAATCAGATGTTTGCTGCTTCAGAGTCTACAGGCATTCCTTACCAAAAGAAGCTTGGTTATGCTGTATTTCTGTACGGATACCCAAACCCAAGTGCTATATTTAAAGTCAGCATTCAGTCAAATAATTTCGCTCCAGCAGCCCTTCCTTGTGCGGATAAGGATGGATTTAATTATCATTCCATGCAGGACTTTGTGCTTCTCTCTATCCCTCTCTTTTCCAGGTGCTTTCTCCTCACCCCGTTACACCCTTGTAGAACTTGAGCAGCCCTCTCCATCCCACCTTTCTCATTGCTGAAGACAGCAAGAGGCTCAACAGGATGGAGCCAGGATTCGCTGCCCAGTTTTCCCATGGAGCTCAGTGCTCTTACCTGAAATCTCAGCTGCTGCCGCGTGCGATGCTGTGATCTTTTTGCCCTTCCACGGAAGCTATGTGGCTTCTGCCTCTAAATCCAGTGCTGGGATACCAGGAAGCATTTCACAGATCATCCGTGGGAATTACAGCAAAATGCAAAGGGAGAAAATTACTCTTATCACCAGCATGATGGAAGAAGTAACAAGCAATTCCTCATCATGCAGCTGCTGGCAGCAGTCTTCTATCCCAGGGGAAGCCTTACACCCTAGATGTGTAAAGCCTGAGGATACTCACCCAGCTAGATATCACTGCATGGAAATGGTGAGCAGACCCAACAGCCTCCGCCTGGGATCTGCTGTGTGCGCACAGGAGCCTGGCCTCCGGAGACAGGTGCCCCAGGCACACAGACAAGCAGTCCTTCCTAGCACAGCCCTGCTCCGCCTCTGCCCTCTGATGGATTATTTGACTAATTATTTTTAATGGAAACTGGCTATTTCCGTGGCTGCAGCATAACCTCGAGTGAGCCAAGATGGCTTGTGAATTCACGTGGCCTTCCAGCGGGGCTGACGTCAGGGAAGAATTTGGGAAATGAATGGATTCTTGGCTCGCTGGCAAATAGCCGGCCAGTCACAGCTCAGTTTTTCCTCCAGCCCAACACATCATCACTGGCCACTAACTGCTGGGTGGGATGTGGGATATGGGGGATTCTTTGCTTTTTAGCCACGATTGACCTGCTTCTGTCCCTGCTCGTGTCCTGTTTGGATGCGGTGCTACCGGCTGTATGCTCCTGACACGCTCATGGAAACTCTTGTATCATCACTGGTCTCGTGATATTTTGCATCTTCTTCCGGAGTTCCAACTTGAATAACGAAGTACTCTTCCACCACGTAGACATTGCCTTTACCCTCGTGCACCCCTGAAGAGCAGAAGGTTGTCAGGAGCGCTGACCGTCACCATCCCCACTCAGCCTGTTGGTTTACCAAAGTCAGTTCAATTATGCCAGTTCAAACCGCTGTGGTCGGCAGAACACTGGCAACCCAAGTGGTCACGCATCCTGATTTGGTTTCAGTTTCAGTAACCAAAAGCCACTACATGGGGCATCACCATGCTCAGCAGTGTGAGCACACACTTAAAGGGAGGGCAGAGTGCAGACACAAGAGCACTCCTTCGTCTCCAGATGATATATGGCCATGTCTCTGCCTGCAAGTAATACTGGTTCCATGTCTGTGTCACAAGTGACTTAAGGCCAATTCAGAGCCAGCACAGAAGAAATGCTCAGGCTTTGATCTCTTGGAGGCACTTCACTCGTTGGCTCTCCATTCTCATTTATAACCAGGGGATTTCCAAGGAGAACATATTTACTTCACTTCAAATGTGACAGGCAGAACAACAGCCACATTGCGTTGCCGCTCTGCCACACAGTGTGCTGTCCTTTATGAAGGGTGCATCTTGGTCTTGGTTTGGCCTCTGCACCATAGATATGGGCACAACAAACCCCAAATTGGCACTACTGTGGTCAGGGCACCAAAGGCAGGAGGTGGGTCATCACCCTACAGCGTCACTGCAGAGGGATGGGCTGCGGCAGGAGGTGCCCTACAAGGAACCTAAGTGACATTAAAAGCCTTCGCACAGTGTGAAGTCTTCCTTGGCAGCCTTACTGCCAAAATGCAACACGTTGAAGTCTGGCTGGAATGCTGCCTTTGGTTGAGGAGCACATGAAGTGGACCATTGGAGACTCCATTTTTTGTTAGAAGCAATACAGCATAGAAGCAAGAGCATGGATGCTTGCACAGGATAGTGCTATCCCACCTGTAGCCCTGCTCTGTGTGGGTGTCACGATGGAAGGTGCGAGAACACATACCGAAGTAATAGTTATCCAAATATGAGTTTAATCCCAAAGGGGGTTGTTTCCAGGCTGTATCACCAATGGTTTGTTCCCTACCTCCCGTACATAATATGTGGATCAGGAATTCAGCCTTGCAGGCAGCTGTCATAGTGTTGCATGTACCACCTCAGCGGCTAGGTTTCATTAAAAATTATAATGTAAGCAAGTAATTTTAGGATTGGAGGTGGAGCAGGTCTGGATTATTAAAAAATTGTATTTCCATACCCCTGAGGTGTCTCACTTCCGGAGACACGGACATTGAAATCATATAAAAGGGTTCATATTGTAGTGTTTCCCAAGCCATTTTGGTTTCGTTTGCTTGTTCCTGGTGGTGAATTGGGTGAGTGTCTCTTGGCTTGCTGGGATGTAGTGTAAAGGTTGGGGAGATTGGATTTTTGAATGGTACCTGTAGAAGCAGGTTAGAAGACTTACAAGTGTTTCTGCTTAGTAAGATTTGTGTGCGGCACTTATCAAGCAGCTAAGCTAAGGGTAAATATCCACCTTCCACCATATTCCGCCTTCTTCCAGCTTCTATTTGCTGTGTGTTTTGCAATTGCTGTGTTTTCTCCATTGGGGTGTATTTCAGGGCACCTGAGAGTGGACCAACCTTCCCCTTTCCCAGGCACAGTGCTGCCCTGTTTTAACCAGGAAATTATTGGGTTTGAGAGGGATCAAAAGGCAAGGCAAGGACTTCAAAGGCACAAAAGTGGGAGGGAAGATAAGAAGTGGAGCCTTGCAGGCTGCGGGGTAAGCCATGCCTGGAAGGGAGTCTGGATGAGAGGAGTTTAGGACTTCTGTGGGCAGGTGGAGGCTGTTGTGCCTTCTGCCCATGCAATAGAATCTGGCCAAGTTTGCTTAACACCATTTTTCACTCCTGTTTTGAGAAGCAGTTTGAGATGTACGTGCAGTGGGCAGCTGCAGCCATGCCTGAGATGTTTCCATGTGGAGTTAGTGCCCTGCTGTGATTTCAGCGCTCTTTCCCAACACACTACTCAGTATTCCAAGGGAAAAAATATAGGGGTACCTCACTGCATAAAACAGCCTTGTGAAAGATGAGTGCCTCTTTTCCACACAGGGTATTCCTCTTCTTCTTTCAGACTTCCCTCCTCCCTCAGCCATGCTTTTCCAGACCGACTGCCAGCGCAGACAGCCCTGCCTCCCACCTCACGTCGTCCTGGTGAGGAATTTGCCCGTCAGTAGGAGTGTGTATCCCTGCAGCTCTGTCTGCAGCATCCCATGCCTGAACACATGTGCAGAGCCCTGCTACTACGCCAAGGTTCCTCAGGGCACCACCACCTACCTGAAGCTTGGTAGCTGTGACTTGAGGCAGATTGCCTTGGATCCCTGCTGCCTTGGGATCACCACACGCGTGGATCCTTGCTGTCAGGATGTGACCAGATGCAGCAACACCAGATATGTGGATCCCTGCTGTCAGGATGCAACCCAGTGCACCACCAGCTGTG
>JAPSGF010000136.1:486372-512605 GCA_035772895.1 Perdix hodgsoniae
TATGCGGATCCCTGCCGCCAGGATGTCACCAAGTGCACCACCAGATGTGTGGATCCCTGTTACAAGGAAGTGACCAAGTGTACTACTACCAGATGTGTAGATCCCTGCTGCAAGGAGGTGACCAGGTGCACTACCAGATGTGCAGCTCCCTGCTGTGAGGAAGTCACCAAGTGCACCACCACTTGTGTGGACCCCTGCTGTAGACCTGTGACCAGATGTGCTACCGCGTGTGTGGACCCATGCTATGGCAGAGTTGCCAAGTGCACCACCAGATGCGTGGACCCCTGCTATGGAGCAGTGACCCGATGCAGCACTAAGTGTGTGGAACCGTGTTGTGAGGAAGTGAGCAAGTGCACCAGCAGGTGTGTGGATCCCTGCTGTCGTGAGGTGACCAAGTGCACCACCAGATGTGTGGATCCGTGCAGCAGAGCTGTGAACAGGTGCACCACTAAGTGTGTGGATCCGTGCCGCGGCAGAGTGACCAAGTGTGCGAGGTGCAAGAATCCCTGCTGTGGGGAAGTGAGCAAGTGCACCACCAGGTGCGTAGATCCCTGCTGTGGCAGAGTGGCCAAGTGCGTGGATCCATGCTGTAGGGAGGTGACCGGCTGCAAAACCAGGTGTGTGGATCCCTGCTGCAAGGAGGTGACCAGGTGCACCCCCACGTGTGTGGATCCCTGCTGCACTGAGGTGACAAAGTGTGCCACCAAATGCGTAGATCCCTGCTGTCAGGATGCCACTAAGTGCACTACCACATGCGTGGATCCCTGCTGCAAGGAGGTGACCAAATGCACCACTGCGTATGTGGATCCCTGCTGTAGAGAGGAGACCAAGTGCACTACCACGTGTGTGGATCCCTGCTGTAGAGAGGAGACCAAGTGCACTACCACGTGTGTGGACCCGTGCTGCCAGGACGTGACCCAGTGCACCACCAGGTGTGCAGATCCCTGCTGCCAGGATGCGACCCAGTGCACCACCGCCTGCATAGATCCCTGCTGCCAGGATGCAAACCAATGCACCTCCACGTGTGTGGATCCCTGTGTCCCCCCCTGTTTTGTGAGGCCCACCCCACTGTGCGCCAGCATCTGTGGCCAGCACTACTCCATCAGCTGTGCCGATATCTGCTGCCGCAAGTGAACGGCTCCTTAGCGGGCGTTCCCACAGTGGGACCTGACAGGGGACCGCTCTGCTGTGTCCCTGGTCTGTGCAGCCCCAGCAGCTACGGAATGAAAATGGTTTGCAGACCTCCTGAACCCTCTGATGTTTTCCTCACCTCTAGGCTCTCCTCGTGTCCTGTCCGTCCGAGGAAGGGCAGATCCTCACATGGTTTTCCTTGCATTCTGCATCATATGTAATAGATTTATCTAAAGAGTAATGCCTTTCCTTGTAACATGTAACCAATTGATTTTGTGCCCCCAGGATTATTTGCCTGGGTGAGAGATTCTGTCATTCTTTTCTGCAGTGATGTGGTTGGAGGAATTTGTCCTTCCTCGCCATCATCTCCTTTTCTTAAACGAAGCAATAAAGACACTTGATCTTGGCACCAGCTGTCTGCACGCTCTTCTTCTCTTTTGCACTCCCCCACTCTCACACCCTCTCTTAATTTCTACCTAAAAGAGTAATCCCTGCAGTGGTAGTTCTTGTTGGAAGGTATGACAAGGTGTAAGGCACCCAGAGACCCAGCAATCATCCAGGCTTCCCCAGATGCTGGCTGGGAAAGGGGATGCTGTGTGTCTTGAGGAAACATGCTGAAGTGGAGGAGCTAAATGTTCCCTTCGGAGCAATGGGCAAATGAGCCACTAGTGAGGGGGAAGACGAGCAGGACTGAGAGACTGTGCCTTATGACCCTGCTGCCTGTGTACAGGAAGTCCTGACTTGTCCTGTTGCAGCTCACTTGTGTTTCCTCATCTCTGCTTGTGGATGGATGCATCTCACCAGCTAGGCACAGTGACAGGGATTTGCTTGTCATTGAACTCAGCAGAAATGCTGTCAGAGTGAGCAAGGTGTCCTGAGCAATTTCTGTAGCCCTCCATGAACACTGATTGACAAGGATCCAAGGGGTTCCTCTTTAGCACCAGATCTGTTTGCAAAGTCTAAGAATGAGCAACCTGCCCAAGAGCTCAGAGCCCCATCATTGCCTGTGCCAAGGACACAGCTCTTCAGTTCTCTGGGTGCAGATGCTGCAGGGAGCTCAGCAGTTGCAGAAGGGAGGGAGGCAGCCACCCATCCACTGAGCAGCAGCGTGGATGCACCTCTGTCTGTAGACACCCACTGCTTTGCTCTTAAAGGTGCCCCAGGGTGTGAGGCTGATGACTAACCTGCAATTAACACGTCTGGGTTAGCTGGACCAGTAGTGGGATGTGCTCAGTCCTACCCAGGGACACGGCACTGCACGCTGTGGGAGGTCTGGCATCGTGCAGATCATGCTGCCCATGTGCAAATCACGCTGCCTTCTTGCCTCTCCTCGGCCCATTCTGCCTCCAGAGCACAGCTCTGCTGCTGGTAGGCAGTACTCAGGGTCCTCACCTAGTGCTCAGGTGCTGCCTGAGTCCCATTGCTACACCACAGAGGCACCAAGCCAATCTCAGCTGGCTAATTACCCCTCCGTGGAGATCTGGCATGGCTCCAAGGCTCCTGCAAAACTCACTTTGCAAGGAGGGATTACCTTTGGTCCTGCTCCCAAATTTGATGGAATGCTGGATAGTTGGAAGTCTGTGGCTCTGAGACTATTATAAAAGTTATTAACAGCCTTCAGTGTTTTCTGGGCCAGCTAATGCGCTCTGAGCTCTGAAATGTACCCCTCAGGGACTGGGACACAGGTTTATTCAGGAAAGAAAAGTCAGATTCGTGTTCTCGAGTGCTGGAAAATCAAAGCAAGTATTTGCAATAGTCAGAAGGCAAAAGCTAGTTCCTCTTTTTCAGCCTTAATGGCATTCAGCTGCTCACTTATCGTTCTTCACAGAGCACTCACCTTCCTGAGTAAACAGGAAAAGAGGTGGATAGTGCTGGATTGGGTTCCCCTTGGCCCAGAAGTAACGATCTCATTACTTGATCAAACAGTCCCTGGGGCATGGACTAGACAAGCCACCTGTTTTCATGTGATGCTAATTGCGTTGCACTCAGTCTGTTGGCATCTCAGCTATGTGAGGATTTCCAAAGCCCAGCACTGGCCATGGGAAAACTCCCTGTTGCTGAGCGCCTTTCTGTTGGTAGGGAATGGTGGGAGGGGAAAGTCGGGTGTAATGAAACCCCAGACTGAAAGATGTAATCACAGGAGAGCATGCAGGGAAGTTTTTGCTGCACTAAGAGGGAGAATCCTTACTTCCTATGGAAATGCTTTGTACACCAAAAGATGGGTGGTGTGCTGAATGGGATGCTGCACAGACACAAAGCTTCTTCCAGTTGCGTATGAAATCCTTGATGCCAACGGTGCTGGATGCAACAGAGGAAGAAGTCTTACTTTGGAGGCTCTTGGGTAAAGCAGAGGATGCAAAGAAATCCACAGGCGTCCTATCTCTAAAGTCTTCAGGAGCCTCTGAAACAGTTCTTTCTCACTGAATAGCTCAAAGTAGTGCAGCCAACATGGCCACCAACGGACACTGCTGTGGAGTGCTGACTCACTGAGCTTAATGGGAGCAGTCAAACAGCCAAATGGCTCATAAATGTAATAGAGATCCACAAATAAGTGCTAATTTAAAATAATAATCCAGCACTCTGGCATTCCCACATATTACAAATATGGATCAATTTATATCTCCTAAAATATCCATTTCTCCCAGAACTCATTACTGTTTCTTGCCAATCAAATGTAACAATAGGGTATAGAATAACACAGTATAAAAAGGGAGAGGTAGGACCAGCCCTCACCACTGGTTTCAGAAATGAGCCTGGAGCTCTGGGTAAGTGTGGAGAATGGAACAAACCAGTCCTAGAGACTCTCCTCAGTGAGATAAGTGAAGCTCTGTGAAGGGACCGTGAGGTGCTGGAGGGTGCCTGCTTTTTGAGCATCATGGAGGAGGGTTAGCGCCAGGAGGAGGAGATGGGGAGATGTTCTTCCACCAAAATACTGAGCACCTGAATCTCAGCTAGTTGCTCTCTGTATGTTTTACAGTCTGCGGGGTCTACTTGATGGATCTTTCCCCTCACTCTGAAACAGATGCCTAACGTGAGCAAACCACACCTTACACATTCCCATTTCTTCCTTGGCAACCCTGCACATATCAGGAGGGTTGAAAGTAGATGATCACTGTGGTCCTTTTCAACCCAAGCCATTCTATGATTCTATGATTCTATGATTCTATGATTCTATGATTCTATGATTCTATGATTCTATGATTCTGTGATCCTACGATTCTATGATTCTATGATTCTATCGTTCTATGATTCCATGATTCCTATCTCTTACAAAAGCTGTAGTTCAAGTCTAGGGGGAAAAAAGGTGTGTGATGCACCACATCCCTGCTGCAAAGGAAGAGAGGAGCGGAAAGAATGTATGAACCATGAGGTGCTGCTGGGAGGACGTCAGGAGCAATGCAAATCTGCTCACATGGGCTCAGGACAGGAACTCAGGTTCCCCATGTAAACACCAGAAAGGAATTGGTGCTGGTGAATGTCATTCTCCATCGTGATCCTGGTGTCCAGTATAAACAGGATGCATCATGCATAGATGCTGAATGGGTTGCTGGCTGCTTTTCTGCCCATTCAGCTTTTTTGTTAGTGATGTAGTTGGCTGCCTACGCATAGCTTAGCGATGACATTCCATCTCCATGAGTGGAACATTTTAGAGAAACGAGGATTTTCTGTGCTGTGTATCTGAGTGGTGTCCCATGGCTAGGTAAGGGCTTCAGTAGCCCTGGAGCCCTGGGCCTAAATTGTGTTTAAAATGAAGTGCTTTACACTGTTCTGACAATGAAAATAGGCCTTAAAATGTGTCCCCCGTTTCTATTTCTTACCTCAATAGCTTGAAGAGGTCCCCATTGGAGTTGTGTCCCTATTGGCATTGCCAAGTATGAATGTTGCTAATAGGGCAACAGTGGGTAGGAGTGGGTGGAGAACATTTGGTGGCCAAAAAGGTACTTGCGAAGCAGAAATCTCAGTATATACTGGAAGCATTGCTGGAACACTAGAATTAGTAGTAGCAGAACAGTAGAATTAGTTATCTCTTACTATGAGAAGTAGGATGCAATGTTTCTCATGGTAAATCAGATCAATTGCCCGCATACACTAATAATAGCTGTCTGTTCTTACTTTACTGAAAAAAAAACAACAAAGATATTGTTCAGGTACTTATGGAAAAAAAAAAGAAGAGATGAATATATTCAGGCATACTAAATCTTTTTGGAAAAGCAATTCATCAAGCACTTACATGATTTTTTTCCAATTACTGTCTCGTTCCCATTGGGAACCGCGTGACATATGTATACGGTGGAAACAGGATTTGCTCAGGATCATGTTTTGCCTGGAAGAAGGTTTCCATCAAAAATTAGGCTGTAGACAAATATGTAAAGCATGTGCAGGTGGAGCCTATGCAGGTTGTTAGTGGTCAGGTCTCCATACCCCTGGGCTCCCTTGTTTCCGGAGGTGACGCCACTCACGCCGTATAAAAAGGTTTGCATTTTGATGCCCGCGTCAGTTCATTTGTCTACTCCCTCACTCACTTGTGTTGGGGAACGGTAAGTCTTTCTTGGATTTATCAGGGGATAATTTGATGACTGAGCTTCTCGGTTGTTCTGGTCACTGTCACAGGAAGGCTTTGCTTCAGGTGCTCGCACTCCAGGATCCACCTTGGAATGGGAAGAGGATGTTTGACTCTTAGAGACTGTTCTTCCTTAGGTAGCTTGCAAATGTCCTGTCACATCTTCAGCAACTGTCTGTCTCTTATCCTCCTTCATGTTCTATCTTCATTATCCTTTTTTTTTAAACCTCATTAAGTCAGGAAATTACATGAATTACTGGATGCTGCAGAGTAAGACTTGAGACTTCAAAGGAGATGGGTGGGAAGAAACATTATCATGAAGAAGGAAGCTGCAGGACACCTGAGGGCTGAGCTGCAGGAGGCGACTGGGAGAATTTGATGTGGGGAATTGAACCAGAAACAGGAGCTGCAAACTCTGGGCTAACTCCTTCCTCATGAAGGAGAAGCCCATTAAAATTGATACAACTCCAATGCTCTACTATGATACACAGTACAGAGTATCTGAACTGGTGGACTTTGGGCTTTCTCTTCTGGGATTAGCAGCTTGATGTCTACGCAGATGGGATTGTGCCCTGTGGTCTGTTTGAGGAGCTGAAGATGTGACCAGCAAAAGATATGGTGTGGAATATCTGCTGATATAATTAAGAAAATAAGGAAATGGGCTGTTGTTACGTTACGGCTTTTACAAAGCTAAACTGTGTGCAGCAGTTCTGAGTTCTTGGCTGTGGTTTCCCTGGCAGTGATGCTTTCAGGTTCCCAAGAAAGTGTTAGCTGTATGTATCCAGATCCAGAAATCATTCAAGCATGACATTTTCTCTAATTGACTTCTCAGTCCACTGATTACCTGCTATGCCTCTTTGAAGGGTTTCAGTTGTGAGTTGTGGCTCGGGGAGAAAAGAGTCGTGATTTGTTTGTCTTGCCTTTGCCTTCCAGTATCCAGCAGGATGTCTTACTACGAGCAGCGCAAGCAGCCCTGCCTGCCGCCTCCCATCTGCCTGCAGAAATGCAGCCAGCGTGTGGAGCCCTGCAGCAACATCTGCGTGAAGCCGTGCCCAACGCAATGCGTGGAGGTCTGCCAGAACCCCTGTGCCTCTGAGTGCACCACATGCTGTAGCACCCAGTGCGTGGAGCCCTGCAGCACCCAGTGCAGCACCCAGTGTGTCACCCAGACCGTGGAGCCCTGCAGCACCCAGTGCAGCACCCAGTGCGTGGAGCCTTGCAGCACCCAGTGTGTCACCCAGTGCGTGGAGCCTTGCAGCACCCAGTGCACCACTCAGTGTGTGGATGTCTGTCCCCCCACGTGCGTCGATGCCTGCATCAAGCCCTGTGCCACCCAGTGCCCGACGCAGTGCCCCGTTCCATGCGTGGAGCAGTGCAGCACCCAGTGCAGCACCAAGTGTGTGGAGCCCTGCCCAGCACCATGTGTGGAGGTGTGCACCAAGAAGTGTGTAGATAAATGTGAGACCGTCTGCCTGGAGCCGTGCGGCACCGTCTGCACTCGTCCATGCTAATTGCCTTCATCGCATGGGCCTGGCGAGCAGCCCCAGTGCTTTGGTGCACTGCAGTATCTGCAGGCTCGTGAGAACCCAGGGAATGAAATACAGATGACAGACCTACCTGCAACGTATCAAAATTTCTCTCAGTTAACCCATTCTCTCTTTGACTTGGAAAATATTTCTCTGCGTTTTTCTTCCTGTATCTCTTCTTCCTGTGCTACCTCAGCAATCTCAGCACCTTTTTCCTGGTAACTGCAGTTGGCCAATCTTCTATTATCTTGGGGAGATATTCTGTCTGCAATGGTTGTACTGTGAGCAGTTGATGGAAGGTGTCACCCCATTTGTTCTTTAATTCTCTTCATATCTTCTAATGTTTGTCCTCTTCCCTTTCAATGTCTACAAGCAATAAAAATTGACCATCGATGGCATCAATGTGTCATCTTGTCTTTTTTTTTGTCCCCAAATTCCCATGTCTTCAGACCGAAGGACACATTCTTTTAGTTTTCCTCTTAAAAAGTTGGTCATGGAAGATTTGTGCCTACAGTGCTGCAAACCAAGCTTGCATCCTAATGTTGAACAAAGCCAATAACATCATGCCATGAATACTGCTCTGACAGGTGTCACCGTTTCATTCTACCGTAAAATAATGGCATTTTTGGTCTTTGTGGCTCTGGATTTTGGGGTCAAATCTGTTAAAAGGATACTTCAAAAGTAACAAAAACCCTAACCTACGGGAGAAGGCATTGAGCAGGCGTTAAGATCACTAGTGTGATCTTAATTATTCATTTAAACCAAATACAGAGGAGATGAAAATGACCTTTTCAGGCAACTTTTCCCATGATCCTCATTGACTAAAGACAGAAAGTAGAGGATCTGGCTTCAGGAGGTAAACCTTGTCATCACTCAGGAGCAGGTCCTTGCCCTGCAAGGCTGCAGTTTTGTTCCCAAGTTTGCTGCAGATTCTTTGTATGGCTTTGGGCAAGTCTCACCATTGTTACCTATCCACTCTCTATCTGCAATAAGAAGTTACCTCCCTAGCTGATAAAGCAATTGGCATTGCAGATTCATTAACATCTGGCAGGGGACAATAAGATTTTAATTCATTCACAAGCACACGTTATTTATTTGGAGTCACAATTCTGAAGCCAATAGAGGACCATTGTCTGGATGGATTATAACCATTTAGATGCTGAGTTTCAGAGATAATGCTCCCTTTGTCTTACACACCTGCATGTGACTTGCTCGCCTCTGTCTCCATGATGGCCATAAAATTTCCATGTCTGGGACAGAGGATTATTACCCACCTACCATGTCATTACGGCAAGGGTGGAGAGGGACTGATCTGGAAAAGAGTTATATTTAGGTGTGTGTAAACACTGTTACCAAATCAGCTTTTAATGAAACCTTGTGTGCAGGTGTAGAGTTTGACAGTAGATTACTTTTTGTCTTATTTCTGTCAACACCAAAAGGTACAATCACTAAACAGGAATAACGACAGACAAAATGTTGTATCTCATGAAGGCAAACAGTTTCTACACCAGAACAAACGTTTCCACATGGGGAGACAAACTGATGGTGGGTGGATCAGACAGCAAGAAAGGGGAAGGCAGGACGGAGACCACACGTGCTGTTGAACTCAAACTCTTTTTGTGTTCAATGAACTTCGCCATCCCTAATCCCACAAGGCATCGGTGCCCACTTCCAGATGTGGAAAAAAATCTGTCAGGCAGTCATGTGCAGCTGCTGGTGAGATCTGCTGTCCAGTTTAGTCACCTCTGACTGATTCCAGTCCTCTTCACCCAGCTCTATCAGCCACATTAGTCATTTACGTTTCCTCTTCTCCCCCTCTGTGCGAGCACTGCTCCAGGCACAGTAATGACAGATGTGAGCATGCTGGGGGAAGTGGCAAAAAGAGCTGCTGGGCTGTGTCCATTATGCTTCCTGTGCCTGATGGACCATGTGTTGCAAAAGCCCTGACACATCGCTCCCCTATGCACCTGTGGTCAGAGTTGAACATTGCTAAGATTCTTCCATGCGTTTAGAACAAATGAATGATGTTTCGTCCATGTCAACCTCATGGTCATTAAGACCCCTCATTAATCAGCCATGAATGGGGGATGTTACGCGATGGGATTTTCCATTAGCACCTTCTGCTCTCCTACCGCCGGTGGAAGCCCTGTCCATCGTTTCTTTGCATATCACACCACTACACTGGAGTCTGAGCTGTAATTCGTAGGGCTGAACGTAACCCCAGAGGGCACAGCACTGAGGAACACTCAATGAAGTCCTGAACTACCTTTTCCATTAGAGCTAGAGGCAATGTTTCTGTTGAAAGATTTTCTCCGTATATTCCTTGGGAAAAATTCAAGAGGACTGACATTTTTCTCAAACATAGACCCATCCCCAGCAAAAGGAATCCTGCCATGACCTCAGCAAGCCAAGCCCAGTGCTTGTAAACAAATTTTAGATCCTTCAGTGAAAAACTAAGGGAAATCTCAAGGAAAGATAAGGGGGAAAATCTCTATTTCTTTTTTTTTTTTTTTGATAATATAAAATGTTTCAGTTCCCTTTCTGGGATGGAAATGGAGAAGAAAAGCAACAACTGTCCTGGTGATCATGGGCAAAATTACCAGGAGACACCTCAACTTTATGCAAACACATTTTAATGACATCGGATCTGAGCTGGAGCTGAAATCTGAGTTCAGCTGTGGGATCTTTGCCCAGGGTCGGGACGGGATGAATTATTAATAAATTAGCCAGCTATTACCAGATTGGGTGTGCCTCGGATTAAAAACAACAAATCCCCCGCACCCAAAAGAGGAGGCATCTCTGCAGCCCTTGACTGAGGTCCAGGAGTATGGAGGTGTCAGTGGAGCAGGTTCTGGTTGTGAAAGATTCTGGTCATCAAGTTAATCTGTTGTCATCAGCTCCTGGGGCTGCCTTTGGAGAGCGTATAAAAGCCTCCTGCTTCTGAGGCTCCTTGCACCCGGTGGCTTTTCCGCTTCTGCCAGCAGCAGCTGACGCGAGGTGAGTCCCTCCATGCAGATCCAGCAACACTGGGGGTTGTCATGGTGCTCTGCTCTTGGGAAATGGGATGGTTTCTCTTTATTTTATTTCTCTGCTAGCAACTCCAGCCCATTTTCTCCTGCATGTAGGTGAAAACCATATTCTTTTATTTCGAGACTTTCCGAGGCTCCAGACAGTGGCTCGCTGACTTTCAATTAGCAAACCCTTGTCATCCCTCAGCATTTTCTTCCAGCTGATAAGAATCCTTTTGGATAACCACCAGGTGTTGAGGATCAGACGCCGAAGGATGGCATCCACCAACTTGTCCTGTGTTTGCAGAGCAGTTGTGTGCCGATCACCAGGGCTCTGAGTCTCGCTTCTGTGCACAAAGTGGTAGCAGCAGAGGACAGTTCTTTGCATTTGCAGCAGGGGACACAGCTCCTGCTCTGGGTTCCTAGTGCTCTATGCAGACATGTGACCATGAGCAGAAGGATTGCTATCCAACTCTTCTCTCTTCCAAATAAACCACTTGCAACACTGAAATATCACTGGGTTTTTGCTCCTCTTGCACCAAACAAATACTGCTTTGAGGTCTTGAGCCTCCACGATTCCATCACAATTTGTCTTGTTTCTTAATCTGTCAATGTCCAGAATACATCGAACAGAAGGAAAAACCCACTCATTGTTTCTCTCCTCCTCTTCCCTCTTCTTCTGGAACCATTCACCTGTTGGGATCACAGCTTTGTTAGGGCATTGCTATGCTCCCGCATTCTCTTCTGCTTCCATACAGTTACTCCCCGGGGCCTCAGCAGAGCTCCATAGAGCTCAGAAAGTATGGGGAAGCTACAGCAGGCTGGAGTCACTAATGCAGGGCTGGTTTGAGCAGCCTCATCCTGAGGGATTTCCAAGTTTTTGTTGGTTTGGGTTTTTTTTTCCCCATGTTCTTTGACTGCTAGAAATGACTTTGAAAGGCTCCTCATTGCTAGCTTTGGGTCAAGGTTAACAAAGTGACTGAAGCTACAATATCCGGAAAGAGAACTCTGTAGGGCTCAAAGTAACCAGGGGGCACCTTGCTTTTCTTCCAGGCTCATCAGAGATGTCTTCCCACCAGCAGAAGCAGCAGCAGCAAATACCTGCCCAGTGCCAGCAGAAATGTCCCGCGAAGGGTGTGGAGCAATGCCAGGCCCCCAAAGGACAGACCAAATGCCCTGTGAAGAGCATCCCACAGCAGCAGCAGCAGCAGCAGTGCCCCAAGCAGAAGTAGAGCTCCCAGCAGCAACCACAAAGGGCTGTGGAAAATGCAAACGTGTCTTTCTGTGCTCTCGTTCTGCTTTCCAGCTCTGCCTGAACAGCTAGAAATTTCCAAGGCGCCTTCTTTGCTTGCAGAAGTCACAAAGAGATGCAATTCATTACCTCGTATTTATTCATCTTCTACTATGAAAGAGTCATGGGGCTGTTTCCTTCTGATCTTTAATTTGGGACATGCTGCAATAAAAGTGTAATTAACCTCCTCACTTGCTTCCTGATATATATATATATATATATTTAGCTTTACTGGTGTCAATCATTATCTTTTGCTTTCTTTTTGTAATCAGAGTCACCTTTCAGTATACACATGCATATAAGGCACACCCACAGGGGCCCATGCACATCCAGGTTTCCTATGGAGGAAATGGCATTCTCAGGTCTGGATTATGAAACTTTGCAAGCTGTTTTCATCCTGAGCTGGAGCAAACCAGGCAAAACTCAGTTTTCTGCAAGGTATAACGTTCTGAAGTACATTCCTGCGGGATTTATCAAACAATTAATCACGACTGGGAGTCCCAGATATAGCATAGCTGCGATCTGTGGATGTTCCAACACTGAGATGAAGCTTTTGATTACTCCGAATGATTATTTTCAGCTTTAAAAGAACCAGAAACAGGATTTTGAATGTTTCTGTTTCTCGGCAGGAAGCATTGGCTCAGCTAATTGATTTCCAGCCAGCTGTAAAAAAATGCAGAGGAGGAACATTATCACAGAGGCAGAGGTGGTGAATGATGTGATATTGATGCCTTGCAGTCAGACATCAGCAACTCTGCAAGCCAGAGGCTGTGTCTGGTGCAGCTCTGCAATCTGGTGATGGGACTGCATGCATCCCACGCTCATCCAGCAGAGCAGGGTGCGACTGAATTGCTCCTGGCTCAGCAAGGGTGGGAAATCTGTGTGCTGCTGCTTGCAGCTTGCCCTGTAGATGGTGTTTGAATGGGGCAGGTGGAGCAGGACGTGAGCTGCGTCCTGCTTTGGGGTGGAGCGTCCTGTGGAAGTGTGTCAGTGAAATTGATCAGTGTTTCAGTGCACAATTAATTAGTGTTGCAGTACAATCAGCCATCCCATGGGCTGGTGCAGCACACGGTCTCTTGCAGGAGCTTGCAGAGGAGCAGAAGACCCAGCATTCCCCTCAAGGCACCCACATTTGAGTCCCCAGTCACCTGGCATTCAGCCTGAGTGACATGCAAGCTGAAAGCCCTGGTTCTCTTTGTGAGAAGAAGCTATTAAAAGTCTCACAGCTCAGTATTCAAAGTCATTTTTATTGTCCATTTTCACAGTGAAATAAATCCTGGATACAACATCAGCCTAAAACAATTAGGGTGAAGCACCAAACACATATGCAAGAGCAGTGTGTGGTGAAACATGTTGCAGGGTGTAACTCAGACCGCGCACGCTGCCTCCTTCATCCTGTCTGACAGCTAGAAGCTGTGCCGGGGGTTAATCTATTTCAAAACATGTCTGGGTTGCATTTAATTGCCTATATCTTTTCCATGAATACTCTCAGCTTGAGCTGCTCCTGACACATCTTAGAAAATCTGAGGTGAGCTCTCTCAGGAAAGTGCTGATGACAATTACCTTAGCAAAGCAGATAATTAAGAGGTGATGGTTCTTTTGTAAGGATCTATCCCTTGCCTCTAGCCCAGTGGGCTTTTTATTGCATTAAATATTCAGCCCTGTGGATTTATGGTCCAGAAAGCCTTGGTGCCACCAACCTGAACCCATTAGCTGCAGCTTTAGTGGAAACCTCAGATCCTATTAGTGATAGGCAAAGCCCTAAATGAGAGCTGGGAGATGGTGCTGGCATGCAGGGAGCTGGGGAGGGATGCGTGGGAACCAGGAGGCAGCATGCAGGTCTGCAGGATGCATCGACTCATCGGGTGAAGGTGGAATAATTGGCATGATGAGCCCTGGCTGCAGCCCACCATCATGCTCTTCATTTTCTCTCTGGATGGTTGAATGACTGGGAGACGGCAGAGATTCAGGTTGCTGGAAAGCAAAGCACTCATGCCTGCACCACCACTGGGAGCCTTCCTATCTATGGCAGCCCTGACCTGTCAGGTAGCATATAGCTGTTAGTGGGGACAACGTGAGCGTTAGTGGGGGGAGCTGGGAGGCTGTGTTTAACAGAAATTCTGCAGTGGGTAAAAGGGTGTTGGAAAATGATCTGTGTGAGATATGGGGAGAGGTCTTGCATCCTGGTTCTCTCTTTGAGGCTTCCCTTGCCAGCTGCAAGTTATTTCTGTGTCAGTGGCCACGGGCTGGGCTGTTTTACCTGCTGCTGCTCGAGGGGAGGATGCTTCTCAGGAAGGGAGCTCTGCTCCGGCTCTGGGCCAGGTGCAGGGATTGGCACAGGGACCTCTTTGCACTCCTGCTTCTCCTGGGGACATGGTACAGGGTCGGGGTTTTGGACAGGGACCACCACTGGGACCTCTTTGCACTCCTGCTTCTCTGCAGGGCATGGGGTGGGCACGGGGACCTCTTTGCACTCCTGCTTCTCCTGGGGGCAGGGTGCAGGCTCAGGGTTTTGGACAGGGACCACCACTGGAATCTCTTTGCACTCCTGCTTCTCTTGGGGGCACGGTGCAGGTTCAGGCTCTTGAACAGGTTCTGGCACAGGGACCTCCTTGCATTCCTGCTTCTCCTGGGGACAGGGTACAGGCTCAGGGTTTTGGACAGGAACCGGCACAGGGACCTCCTTGTGCTCCTGCTTCTCCTGAGGGCACTTTGCAGGTTCAGGAGAGGTAACAGGGACTTGCACAGGGATCTCTTTGCACTCCTGCTTCTGCTGGGGGACAGCTTCAGGGCAGACAGCAAGGACTGGCTCTGGCAGCTCTTTGCATGCTGACTTCTCTTGGGAGCACGCAACGGGCTCAGGCTGTGATACTGGAGGGAAAGTTGCTGGTAGCTTGCTTTGCTGCTGCTGCTGCTGCTCTTGGGCTGGGTACTCAGGTGTCACGACTGCTGGTGTTTCTCCCTTGCCTGGTTCTGCTGATGGTGCTGGCAATGGCTCTGTTTCTTCTGGATACTGCACCACTACGACTGCAGCCTCTTCTGTGACTTGGGCTTCAGACTGGTGCTGCTGAGGGCATGGGACAGGCTCGACGCAGGGCTCTGGCTCTTGATTTTCCTTTGAAATCGTTTTGCCCAGGCCAGCTGGGAGGGTGATTTCCTGCTTGCATTGCATCTGATTCAAAGACATCTTTGCAGGAAACAAGATTATCTGAAAGAAACGTCAGAGAGTTATTGTGTCTGCTGAACGAACCGCATTGGGATGAGAGTGAAACAATTATGAGAAACATTAATCATCTGCAAGAGTAACGTTCTCTTAGCTTGCCCTTGGTTACCCAAGGCAGGTTGGCTCAGGAGGAATTATGATTTGCTCTTTCTTTTTCATCCTGTCTCTGACTCTGCCTTATCTTTTTCCTCTGCTCCGCTCTGCAGTGTGGGACAGGTCTAGCAGAGGTAGAATCACTCCTTTGAAATTGGAGCTGATTTACACTTCAGAGCTCTTCCTCCTGTTGCTTTGCTCTTCCCAACGTGTTAACTCCCTTTCATTTCTTTCCTGGGGGACTGACGAGAGGAGCTGGCAAATAACAGATCTGCTGGATTGATAGCGGTTTCAGAAAGTCAAAATAATCGTAATAAAACGGACTGCTAAAGACAAGCATTTAAAAAAACAAAAAAAAACCCAAAAAAATGGTGCATCAAAAAGTAGAAAACATGAATCTGGGTCCAATGGAACACCCCACACTGACAGAAATGAGATCTATTTTGTTTGCCCCTTTTTAAAATGGTTTCTGGATTTTTCTTGGAATTAAGGCCTCAGAGTGGACCTCCCCAGTAAGTAACATCTTAGTGTAGTGCTGGGAGCCTTAGAAGTGCCCAAGTCATGGGTCAGCTCCACCTCAGTGCTATCACTCACTTCATAGTGATGTAATGGACCAAGGCTGCAGTGTCACAGTCTTTCCAGCTGCCATGGAAAGAATTAGCAGTGGCGATGCTGCCCTACATTTCTGGACTATCATCACTAGCATCACTAATAATGCATGTAGCTTGCATGAATCAGGATAATCAAAAGGGATTTCTTCTCCCAGGACGTGCAATGTGCCAAATGGGTTCTCCTAAAGCTTTATGAAACTCCCTCTCTCTGGTGCACTGCTGAAGCAGAATCAGGCTTGGCTGCCTGGTGCTGCGGCTCTGGCAAATCTCATGCTGCTCTTTTTCTAAAGGACACAAAGAAAAGGTTAACATCGTGGAAGCAACAATT
This sequence comes from Perdix hodgsoniae, assembly GCA_035772895.1. Lineage (NCBI taxonomy): Eukaryota > Metazoa > Chordata > Aves > Galliformes > Phasianidae > Perdix > Perdix hodgsoniae. The sequence goes on from JAPSGF010000136.1 coordinate 502,145, forward strand.
GGAAGAGTTGTTTTAAAGTCCCACCAAAAAGGACTTGAGCCAATGCAGATCAAGTGTGTGCGCAAGTTTTCTCCCTTCCAAATGGCACCTGCCCTGCTCAGCACATCTTCAGAGCAAATCATTGCTCTTTCCCATTCTCCCAGCTCATCCAGATCACTATCTGATGCCTTACTGTTTCCTTTCCTGATGGCATCTTAAGCCATGGATGACAGAGCACAAGAGGAGTATTTTCTCCCTTCTACTCTATTAGCCCCTCGAACTCACAGGTCTGTCTTTTGAAAAAATAATTACTCGATGAAATTAAAGTTTTAGAAAGTATTGTATTATAAATAACAGTATCATAGAAAATGGATTTGGAAGGACCTTCAGTAGGCCGTTTAGACCTTCCCTTTCCCTGAAGGCAGAATCAGTTACACTTAAACCAACATAATTTTATCTAATTTCTTCAGAAAGGATCTAATTTAGCACTTAACCATCCCCGAATTTATGTACTATCTGAACTTGCCTTGCAGAGCCATTCCCAGACTGCTGATCCAACCCCAATGCCCACAGTTTCTCTCCTCTGTAGGAATCTTTTGCATGCTCAAAGTCACCAAATAAAGCATGTCTCTAAAGAGCCTGCCTACATTAAACCTCTGTGAGATTACAGCTAGCATTAAATCATAAGCATCACAAGAAGGATCAGTATTCAGTGACTTACCCAACCAGTCAACAGGGAGAAGTGCAAAGTCGAGTGGATGGAGCAGCGTGGAGATTTGGGAACTTTTATATGGTTTCAAAGCCCTGCCTTCTGGGGATGAGTCCTCCAGGTAATGAGCTCACTCTTTCACAACTGCCGTTGTGTGTTTCCTCCACAGACTTGTTTTACACGTAGGCAGTGTGAAGAGACAGCTATTTTTTTTGTGCAGAAAGCATTTTGATCCCTTTTCTGGTTGATCTGAGCCAACGCAAAACTTTCTCTGTGAATAAAGGTCACTGTCTTTGGTTAACACTGTCACCGCGGACTCACCGAGGTCTTCCGTGGCAGCTAATGGTCTTGCCCCATTTCTTAGGATGCATTTGTGGCTTAAGACCCGGGGACTGTTCCTATTCTCGACATCTGCCACTTCTTTTTCATCAATGAATTCTCTAAAGCGATTTCCTAGTCATTCTATCTGCTCATGATGGATGGGTTTATTTTTTTCCCATTAAGATCTTCATAGCTTTCATTCTTCCCTCATTTCAGAGCCGATTATTTCGAATGCATGTTGTCATCCATGGTATGGTTCCCAGCTAGCAAACATGACAGAAGTGGGACCTGAGTATATCTTCATCTACCATATGAAGAGTAAAGGGACTTTTAAGAGCATATGAGATTTATCACAATAGCATGGAACTGGGACATCACACTGGTTTGGACGCTAGGATGGCATTTGAGAAGAATGTTTCGATATAGCAGTGAGATGAAGGGATTTTGTAGTGCATGCAGTGTATTCTCAGAGCGTTATTCCACGTTCAAAGTATATGAAGTGAAAATAGCTCACTGATGATTACCCTCAGATCTCACGGTGCTGTTAGGATACAATCACACCGTCCTCATCATTGAGAGTAGGGGCAGTTTGATCCCACACAGTGACACATCCCACACAGAGGTGAATTTCATCACATTTGGTTGTCTCAGGTCTATCTTTGTCTCCTCTCCTTGGTTTTACCAGAGCACCTTATCACGGCATGCACTGCAGATGCAATCACTGCAACAGGCTGAGCTGGTACCCAGCACTGCCGGGGCTCCCGGTGCAAACTCGCTGGCTCCAGCTATGGTGTAACTTCCTCTGCTGATAATCATTTAGCAACTGAAGCACAGAACACCTGAAGTTTAGACCACACGTTGTCTTCTGCCATAGCGTCACTTCACCCATGCAACTTCCTTTCTTGCCTCATTGCAGGTGGGGCTGAGCTGGTGCCTGGCTGGCCCTGGAACCTGCTGAGTTCTGGTCACCAGCAAGGGATGGTCCCAGCCTGGATCTACCTGCATCTGAAGCCTCGCCCATGCTCTGCTGGCACGAATTGCAGCCATGGCCGCACTGAAGGCAGGAGGCAGAACGCTTTCCAGACACAGATAATCTGTCTGTCTGCTTTCTAGGTAGCATCAGGCTTCGTGGTTACCAAAACCCTTTGGCTGAGGTTGCTTTAGGACTACAGCCCTTCAAAGCAGGGCTATAGGGATACAGCAAGGGGGAATAAGGCCCTAAACTCTGAATTTTATAATGCACCCATTAGCCTGGAGAGGACAGAGCAGCTGTGTTCAGAATGAGACAGCACATTTCATTAGGTCAAACACTGCAATGGAGAAAAGCAAACGTGCAGGTTCAGGCCAGAGCTGCAGTAACCTTTGTTACAGCCATCGAGGAGAGAGAAATAGGGCACGTAGCACCTGTGCCCAGCACGGAGGCAAAGGCAGCTACAGGTGCAACCACCACAGCCCTGTGTTGAGACACTGCTTTCATTTAAGCAAGCAGCTTTTGGGAATACACAACCAATTTGGGTGCCAATTTTCCAGACTCAGCTTTCAACACTCCGTGAGTAAAGAAAATCACTTTCCATAGCTGGAGGGGAGACGACCTGCGCCGTGTCTGCAGACCAGGCGAGGCTGTCCTGACCTTCCGCCCTGGTTTGGATCCAGCTCTGCAGAGGCTCCAAGAGGTCATTTCACGTCCACAGCTGCAACCTCAGCAGAAAAATGATGGCAATTATCACTGGAGAGGCTCTGAACTCAGCCTGTGGATAGGGAGTGAATGTTTTTCACACCGTAGCAGGATAATTGCTTTCCCCTTCCATGCGAATTGCACAAAGGCTATTTTTAGAGGCAAATGCCATATGCAGTGAAACCTGCCTTGCTCAAACCTCTGGGGAACTACGGGAGAAACGTGCATCAGGGAAAGTGGCCTGGCAGCCAATGTGGGCTCAGCTCCCGCCCGGCGGAGCCCTGGCTCTGCTCCTGCTGATCCCAGCTCCACACCACTAATTCCAGGCAGTGCAACACCACAGCTGATAGAAGTGTCCTGAGCCCATCCTTCTTCCTAGACAGAAACTGCTACTGCGGGTTCCACTCAGCTCGTGGAGGTGCTGAGCAACCCTCAGCCCCCCAGTGGCTTTACAAGCGCTAATCACATCGTTAATTACTCAGGTCCCCAGGTAGTCCAAGATACCTGGAGGTGTGCGCAGCTCCAAATGGAGGTCCATAACTGTCTGATGCACCACTGAGGTGTCTCAGTACCTCAGTGATCCCTGCTGCTATACGGCTTCACTCTGGAAGAAAGGAGGAGCTTTCTTAGAAGCACAGAGTGCTGCAGAGCACCTCAGCTCAGGAGGTGAAATGTGACCCTCCCCTCACATCCACAAGGGTGCTCATTGATTTCTATCTATGCAGGGCTTGGAACCTTTGTGCGCAGAGAAAATGATCTGCAGAAGCTGTTTCTCTCCTGGATTTCATGTCTTGATGTGATTCATGAGCTGCTCAACTGGATCACCCAACACAGCTCACCCTGATGGCTTAATTAGACACTGTTTCGTTAACACCCCATCTTGTTCTTTATTATTGTACCTGTCATCACTTCAGGGTGGACACCTCGATTAGCTCATCTCATGAGACAAAAGACTTAATTACCAGTTACTGAGTTTCCTAGTATCGGTCTGTCTGCTGCCATCCTAGTCAATGAACCATCTGCAGACTCCATCTTCCCCAGTCCCACAGGGATGGCCAGGCAGTCTGCACTTGGTTTTTTTTCCTCTGCCTGCTATTCCTTGAGAGACTTCTCTCATTTTTTTTTGCTGTAACGCAGCACCCAAGCTCCCCGCGATTACTTTAATGGCTCTCAAGAGACAGACATGGCTGAAGCACTGAATTGTCTGTGACTCCGCATTCAGAGCTCTAAAAGCTCTTCTGTAAATCCACCAACCTTCATTTTCAAGATTTTTATACATTTCACTTCCAGTTCTCTGTGATGACAGCCAATTCCAGGCCCCCCCTGCACTGCCTCTTGGATGCCCAATTCCCAGCCTAAATGTATTTCTAACTGCTGGTGCAGAATTGCTCTGCTTCTCAACTACAACACAGTGCCTCATTGAAAACCCATTGGGCGCAACAGAAAAACTTTCCAGGCAGTCAGCACATCAAAGAGACTAATTCTCAATTGCTTCATTCATGCACTGGTGCTCAAGAGTGGACTTGTTGGAGCTAAGCCTGCAACCAGCCCTTTCTGGCCCAGGCAGGAGGATTTGCAAATTGCAAAGCAGAACAGCTCCAGGGGTCACCCTGAGTTTGTGCTCAGCTTTGCAGTGCTGCCGGTGGGGAACAGGGAGCAGTTGGGGTGCAAATACGGATTCCTGTGCTTCTGGGAAGGGGATGAAATGCTGAAATGGCATCTGCACACAGGCAGGTGCCTGGCTTTATGTGAAAGCATTTGAAAAGTGACAGAACAAAAAGGAGCTCCCAGGCTTCAGGTGCAGCCAACAGCCTTCAGCTGCTGAAATGCAAAATGCTGGAAAAAGGGGAGCACTCACCCCCAAAAGCCAAAAAGGAAGCACCTGTGCTGGAGCCTTCCTGGGAAGTTGAGCTCCTGGGAGTTACAAGGACTTTTCTGACACTTCAGGCCCTTCCCCTACCTTTGCATTGATTCATTGCTTCACTGATGGGTGGGGTGAGTTGTACTCTGGTGAATCTGTTAAATATTGTTGGTAAGGCTGTGCAAAATATGACTTACTGTGGAGTTACAGTGCAGCAATGGCAATTTCAGACTCTTCCTATTGCAAATGGAATTAATGGAGATTGAATAGCAGGAACTGCAGGCTCTAATGGAAAGACCAATTCTTCTCCAGCTGTTTCTGCATCTGTTTAATGCCACAGATTAATGGAGATAATCTGAGTCATACCTGTGCCGATCCCGTGACTTTGATGGCATCGTACCACTGTACAAGGAGATTACAGGAAAAGGATCGGGCCCAGAGGACTTGGAGATTATACAGATGTGTGTTAATCCTAAAACCATGCTGCTAGTTGTATTGCTATGGAAAAGGGAAACTTTTAAAGTTCAGTACACGGAGAGCATCTGATAGAAATCCTCCCAACCCCAAGGAGGGGAGGAAGGGGCAAATCCCAGAGCAGCAAAGAAGGCTTAGGGGCTGCAAACCAACGCTAAAGTGGCAATCATGTTTTGGGTGCAATCAGGTGCTGGTAGCAGCAGCATCCCAGCTTCTCTTGCACTGGAAGCCCAGTAGGTGTATCTAATGGATGTAGTGCTAGGGGCAGTGCTGAAACTTCAACTTCGAGTCGCCAGAGCTATTGCAATCATGCAGTCAAACTTTCTGCAGAGGTTGACCTCATGGAGCCTGGTGGCAGCCAGAACAAAGAGGTGCACTGGGGCTGCTAATTGCAAAACAGCAGGAGTTCATTAAGTAATAAGAAGCTTTTAAAATACAGTAAGGAGTCTAAGAGAAGATGGTTTTTTTTTAATGCATGATGAGGTTTGTATTTTGCCTTCAGCGCTGTTAAATCATTGAAACATCTATACTGCAATTTTACAGCTTGCTGGGCTAATAATACTCCACGTTTTATTATCTGCAGCTTGTATGCTGCTTTCTAATTATAAGTCTGATACAATAAAAATATGCCATGTCTGCTCATTCTCTTCTTTTTCCCTATTCTTCACCTTCCCCTCATTGTGAAGCTCCTTTCTTGAAGCCTGGTATCAGTTTCATGTTGTTTTCAATGTCCAGAAACACACGAGCACGGTAAGCAGCTGGAATGAGGACAGGAGGCTTCAGGTGGGCTGCAGGATGCGTTGATGGCTTTGGTTCAATACCTGCACTGCTTTGAGGAGCATTCAGACGTTACGGTGCTCCGATGCAAAGGCAGCAATTTGGGCTGAGCTCACAGGCTGCCAGGTCAGGCAGATTCTTTTCTTGGAGAGCAGAGAGCATCAGGAAATGCATTCTGAGCTGCTGTTGTCTGGTTGCGCAAGGCTGCTGCAGGAGGTGGTTGTGTGTGCATATGCTGCGCTCTAGTGGCTTGTAGGGCTTTGAGGACATGGCTTTGGCAATGCTGGAGGATGTGGCCGCCCCAGACCTGTGCAACGACCGTCACCAGCGGTTGGCACCTGAGGATCCTCCTTGTACTTGTGAGGTGCTGAGCAGAACTTGTCCGTGGTGGTACTCCTCCAAATCCTGTCTTCAAGGAAAGGCCCTCTCATTTGCCTCTGCTGCAGCCCCATATGCACAATATCCTTTGCTAAGCAGTATTTTACTGCTGTAGCCCCCTCCTGCTTTACAATTCTGTCTCGTTTATCGCTGTTTTCTTGTTAAATTTAATGGGGCAAGGCTAATTCTGTGCTGCCTGAGATTTCAGCCTGGTGTCTTGGATCACACCAGGCCTATTTACTTTGTTTCTTCCATCTCCTTTTCTTGCCTGCTTGCTCTTCCAACCACATTTCTATATCTGGAGCAGGCCAGGAGCTGCGCATTCCTGGGGCATTAGCTCATGCTCCCAAAATGCCACTGTGTGACCGTGCTGCTTTGCATTCCTGGCTTATTAAAGCGAAGGCAGTGGTTTCCTAGCATCTCCCCTGGCATCTCCTCCAGGAGGCTTTTCATCTTCTCTCTCCATGGGAAGATGCCTTGTTCCTATTCTAACTTAATTTTCTTCTGTCTCATGCTGTTGCCCATGCTGCCAGATGAGCCAGGTAAGTTGAAAAGAGCCCAGGAGGTTCCCATAGGTGACAACCACTGCTGGGAGGAGGTGGATCCTATTGGGGTGTGAGCAGGTGTCAACAGAAGCACACATTTTTTGACAGGCTGTTGTCATGTGAGAGTGAAATGCTCATTTGAACGCCATGCAGTGAAAGTCTCCCAAGTCGCCTTGCTGCCAAAATTAAAATGGAGCCTCATTGGTTTTTCTTTCTTTGAGTCTGCAGCTTCGGAGTGTGCTGAGAAAGTAGATTTAGATGTGTATTCATGTAGATATGATGGACATAAAAGACAAGTTGTCATTGGGATCTGCTAATTAAATTTGCTATGGCTTTTGGTGTATTAGGCAAGTATTCATGGGTTGCACACAAGTATTGAATGAAATAAGGATTTGTTTGAAGGTTGGGGCAGTGCCTGCATCCAGACTGGAGTAAAACTAATACAAATGTGAATTGCTCACCTCAGTAGCAGGGGAGGATCAGACCTGCAAGCTTTGGAGCTGAAAAGCAGTGAGGAGTTATGGCTTGGGATCAAAGAATGGGTTTCCATGGGAGGGATGCCACAACAAAGCCACGCTGCTTGTGGTTCAGCTAACGATGAGCACACTCAGTGCTGGAGATGCCTATGGTAAAGGGAGCGTTTCATTCCCTGCGCTTCTTGCCCAGTGAAATCCAATTTTTCACCCATGAATAAACCTTGAGAACCACTTTCATTGCTGCACAAAAGAGTTGCTAGGCTTTCATATTCAGTTGCATTATGAAGCTTTTTATGGACCTCATTCCTGGCCTCAGTAATCACATGGGAGGGCTATTTCTGTAGCTCACAACAAACTGAGGTTCTAATAAGCATGTTCAGGAGCTGCCCTCCTTGGGGTGAGCTCCATCTCCCCCAGTGCTCAGTGCTGGTGAGGCTCAGCACTGCTCGGATTCAATCCCCGCATCTCTACACGGAGTCAGTGGGGAGAACGTGTCTCTTTCTGGAATGTTTAATGGGCCAAAATGCACATGAAAGCATTGATTGGATCTTCAGTGATTCAGAAAATTAATATCCCCGTTTTCTGATCTGGGCATGGTGTGTGATAAGATGTTGACTCACTGAAAGGCACCACAAGACCAGAGGAAGTTTATCTGCTCCTGGTGCTGCTGGTAACAGCTGAGTTACGCAATGGCTGCAGTCAGATGTGACTGTAGATCATCTTTTCCGCTCGTATGAGAGACACTGGATGGTGTGTTCCCACTGCTCTGATGATGCTGACTGCACTGGGATCATGGGATTACTGGGATTGGCAGCCACGCTCCAGAGCTACGTGAGCTGAGGACGCAGGTGGCCCTGGATCACCCACCCAGGGGGTGATGTAGATTCCAATGGGAGCTTCTGGTTTTCCCTGGAGGAGCCAGTGTCTGTGTCCAGCTGCACACACAGCTGGACATCATAGTGGAGATGGGAGGTGCTGGCCTAACCAATGATTATGAGTAGAGAAGGATGTGGAGAACTCAGTGAGGCTCCCAAAGCCATTTGTGTGCAGAAAGAGGCCATGTGTTGGGACAGCCCCACCTCTGGGGTCCACCAGGAGGTTTCTGGGGCTGGAAGAAAGGCTTTGGAAAGCCACCACTGCTTGATGGTGTGTACACTCCTCCCTCGACAGATCTCTGCAGGTGGGTCCGCCACTGCCTCTCCAAATGCCATTCAATCTTACCATGCCAGGGAGGATTAGACAGGAGGTAATTACGCTTACTACGGGGAGCGGACATCCAACTACTCATCCATGAGGATGAGCGAGTTGATGCTAGTCACTGTGAGCACTGCACACAGGGCGGCTTGTACACGGAGCTATTAGGCTGTGTCGTGGGTTCCTTATGCCTTCGGGGCACACTTAGCAGCTATATAAAAGGTCAGCTTCCATTAGGGCTCACTGGTCACATCACCACGCTGTTCTCATCGGGGAGCTGGGTAAGTCTGCTTTGTGCTGAGCCTCTGCGACTGTGGAAATGCAGATTTCTTGCTGCCTTTTTACATATGAAATGCTTTGTGGGCAAGGTTTTTAATGCTAGTGAATGTGAATTGCTGCGTTGGTGTGGAAATGCACTCTTACTGTGTCTCCAGCTGGGTATCCGACCCCAAGGGCCACTTGTGAGCAATCTGAGGAACAGCTGTTAGCAGTAATTGGGGTGCTGCTGCTGTAGTTTGCTTTTGTGGGTGTCTGACAGCATGCAGAGCTGCTTTGGTGTATCAGGGAACACGGTGCTAGAAGAGCTGTAAGCAGGCTGTGTTCAGCTGTGGTATTGCTGCCCCTTAATTGGCTTTGGCTTCCTAATGAGGATGAACTTGGTGATGCTGAGACCAGGCTGTGAGCTTCTGCGTGTTCATGGTGCTGTGGGGGCAGCAGGCAGTGTTGCCTTGGGTGCTGCTTGTCTCCTGCTATGGCAAATGGGGCCAGAGGATCTGAGATGCATCTGGGACGTGGCTTTTTCTCAACACGTCAGCAAGAGGACATAGGTGGTCCTCAACAAAACCAAAGGGCAAAACCTGGGCTTTGTGGTTGGAAGGCAGCTCTGAATGAGGAATTTTCTCCTCTGACCTCAAAGATCAGTTCTTCCTCCTTGCAGGTTAGGTGATGGAGAGGGAGATGAGGTCCGGCGGGATATTTCATACTGTGTATCTCTGAATGTCCCCACTGTTAGACTTACTGCCATGTTTCTGAGTTATAAGTTACAGGTTGGGTGCAGCTCTGGGACTGCGGCATGGATGGATGCACCTCCAGCACCCATTGGGTGCCTCTCTAAGAGCTCTGCTCTCTCACCTCTCATTCCAGCCCTGCCAAAACCTCACTAAGATGTTGTGCTACCAACAGCAGTGCTTTCCTCCTCTCCACCAAGAGCACATCTCCATTAAGTGCCCCCAGACACACCCTCTGATGCACAGCTGTCAGTCAGCACTGTGCACCCCGCAGTACGTGACCCCCTGCATTCCTCGGCAGCGGTTTCTGTCATCCAGCTTCTCCCCGCAGCAGTGTGTGACCCAGTGCATCCCACGGCAGCAGTATGCAACCAAGTGCATTCAACGGCAACAGCGTGTGACCCAGCACATCCCACCCGCCAGGTGTGTGACAACCTGCGTGCCGCAGCAGTCGTGTGCCACCCAGTGCGCGTCGCAAGAGGCATGTGTGACCAAGTGCGTGCCCCAGCAGCGGTGTGCAACCAAGTTCATCCCACAGCAACAATGTGCAACCAAGTGCATCCCGCAGCAGCAGCATTCAGCCCGGTGTGTGACCACATGCGTGCCGCAGCAGCCATTCCTGACCAAGGGAATCCACCAGCAGCACAGTGCGACTGTGTGCATCCCGCAGCACAGCGTGACCACGTACACCCCACACCAGCAGTGTGCAACCAGGTGCGTGACCACATGTGTGCCACAGCAGCATGCCACCAGGTGCGTCTCGCAGCGCTATGTGACCGCTGGTGCCCTGCAGCAATGTGCCACCAAGTGCATCCCACAGCAGCAGTGTGCAACCAGGTGTGTGACAACGTGTGTGCCGCAGCCATGTGAGACCAAGGGTGCAAGCATTTGTGTCCCACAGCAGCACCAGTGTGCAACCAAGGGCGTCCCACAGCAGCACCAGTGTGCCACCAAGTGTGTCCCACAGCAGTGTGCCACCAAGGGTGTTCCACAGCAGCACCAGTGTGCCACCAAGGGCATCCCACAGCAGCACCAGTGTGCCACCAAAGGGATCCCACAGCAGCA
>JAPSGF010000136.1:512615-526062 GCA_035772895.1 Perdix hodgsoniae
ATCCCACAGCAGCACCAGTGTGCCACCAAAGGGATCCCACAGCAGCACCAGTGTGTCACCAAGTGTGTCCCACACCAATGTGCCACCAAGTGCGTCCCACAGGAGCAGCAATGTGCCACCAAGGGCATCCCACAGCAGCACCAGTGTGCCAGCAAGTGTGTCCCACAGCAGTGTGCCACCAAGGTCATCCCACAGCAGTGTGCCACTAAGAGCATCCCACAGCAGCACCAGTGTGCCACCAAGAGCATCCCACAGCAGCACCAGTGTGCCACCAAGAGCATCCCACAGCAGCACCAGTGTGCCACCAAGGGCATCCCACAGCAATGTGCCACCAAGGGTGTCCCGCAACAGCAGCAGTGTGCTACCAAGTGTGTCCCACAGCAGTGTGCCACCAAGTGCGTCCCACAGCAAAGTGTGACTCAGTGCATCCCACAGCAGCCGTATCAGTCAGGTGGAGTAAAAATTTCAAGCCATGCTAAGAAGTACTGCTCTGCATCCAAATGGCCTTGGTAAAGAGGGGCAGGGAAAAGGAGGGCCCATGGAAAACCAGTGAGGTATGGCTTTGGGGCAAAGTTATTTTTCTTCTTGTATCACCTGCCAAGTTACTGCTGTTGTTTAATTCTGCTTTATCTTTGTTTTCCAGTCCTTTCCCTGTAGCTCAGCTCTATTTTGGGCCAGGGTGCAATATTATTCCTTGCATTCCAGATATCTGTGGCTTGTTCCTTAGTCTGCTGCAAGAAGTAATTTAGTGGGATGTTACTAAATTCTCACCTTATTGAAAGGAATAGTTTTAGTAGGGGAAAAAAAGTAGAAATGCCGAAGGAGTCCCTCTGATGACAGCATCAAGAGGACCAATGGAGTGGCCAAGAAGGGCTCTGGGCTCAGTCCTGGCCTCAGGAGATGATACCCGGATTCCCCAAGGTTGCACATTCTCCAAAAGAGTCACTTTTGCTCACAGATTTGGAAGCCAAATGTAAATTTGCTAAGCAAAATGTATCCTAGTCTTGTTCCAACAGCCTTCATTGCAGGAGGTGGCCAGCAATCCCTGCTGACTCCGCACTGACTTCAGCGGAGTCCCCGAGAGAGGCAGGATCTCTGGTCAGAGAAGTTGGTTCTGCTGAAACTTTATACGTGAAAGTTTTTTTTAATATTCACTTGGTTGCTTTGGTTAATGTGGAAAACAAAGCCTGAAAAAAAGAGAAAGTCTTGGAAATGAGACTGAAAGCTGTAGCACTACTCCTTTATAAATGGTTGAGATACCGAAGTGATAAACTATGTTCTTTATGCTGCCTGAAGATGTGTACTCTGCATTGTATTGAAAACAAACTGTATATATGTATACTTATGTTATACATATATATATATACCTAAATAAATATAGTTCTCTGACCTCAAAGTAAACATTTTGTCTTTTTGCCCTTTGGTGGTTCTTCCTTATTACAAACAGTGTCTGTGCAAGATACAAAAATCCTATGGCATGCCCTATCATTATGAGGATGAATCGGAGGCTGTTCACGCCAAGTGGATGATGCCTTTTGGGAGAGCCAAAACAAGTGATGCAAGAGGAGCTGGGTGTGACCCAGGCTGGGACGCTGCCTCGAATCCTACCTGGTTCTGACCCACTTGGTGACCTTGGGGTGCCACCGTGGGCTGTGCCGAAGAGTTAGGGGTGGTTGTGGTCAGAGTGGGGCAGCTGTGTCCAGTGGGGTGCAGGGTGTGATGGGAGCTGAGATCCCGTCTCTTCAGAGTGCACATGGAGGATAATTGGGGATGGAGCATGAGTGGCACTGACCACGGCTCTCCTCTCCTGTGTGGAGCTCGAGATGATCTGGCAACTCAGTGCTTTGCATTCCTTTATGGGAAGACCATCACTGCAGGCTTTGGGGAGACTTCACACCACTGTGAATTCCCTGTAGGAGTTGGGATAGACACAAAAGTCACCCAAGATGTGGAGCTCATCCCATGGGGTGGGGTGGCCATGAGCGCACAGAGCTCCGATTGGAGCCTGGCGCTGGCCCTGACTCACTGGGTGACTGCAGAGCGCTGTGCCTCGATTTCCCCTGTGCTTAATTGGGAATAATAACAGCCCCCGCAACTCTGCCCTGCGCTACACTGTGCGTCTTCCTGAGATGAAAGGATTTCAGAGGACTTCCCAGATGCTAATTAAGAACGTTTGGATGACAGAGCACGATGCTATCATCGGGTTAGTATTTTGTTACCTTACTGCAAACACTAAAATATACATTAGGATTACTTGAAGGCTACCAGACCTGGTTCTACAGTATGAACTGGATTTATGGAGCTTATAAAAATGTTCTTAATCTTCTTAGCTGCTCTTTCATTCCTGTTCTTGGTTCCTAAAACCTTGGGTCAGATCTTTTAATATTAAGAAGGGACATTTCATGGTACGGAAGATCACTTAATTGTAAGAAGGGTGTTGTAATTCAGGGCAGTGAAGCGCAGCTAATGGAAGCATGGGTAGGAAGGAGCGCTTCTGTCTTCAGTTGTGGAAAACAAGGTAAGCCTGGAGAGCGCACGTGTCCCTTTGGTTAATGTTGCTCTTGGAGTTTGGTTTCCTGGCACTCCAATGGTTCAGCAGCTGGAGATACTCTCCTTCTTATGGGTGAGAAATTTTCCACCTCCTCCTCCAGGAGGACACACTTCAACTCTTTGTGATCCAGCAGGGAAGGCTCTCAGATTCTCATCATGCTGAAGCACAGCTGATAAGCATCTAATTGGCATTAAAGGAGAGAGAGAGAAGAAAAAAAAACAGTCAGGGCCTTTGCTTATGTTGACATGACTGTGTTAGAACTCATTCCCTGCCAGCACTGGATGCTGCTGTTAATTTTCCCTTGGGTTTAAAACTAGCATAAATAGGAAACAAAGAGCAGGAAAGGGGATCTGTGTCTTCAGGACTGCAGGGATTCAGCCATCCTTCCCAAGCTGCCCCATTGCTGCCCCTTTTTTTCTGCCCTTTGTAGTGCTGAGAAGGCAACCCCTCTCAGCGCAGGCTCCTGTTTGCTGTGGGTCATTCCAGCAGTGGCCATGCCCTTCACCCAAGGCCTCCTTAGCCCCAGTCACCCTCAGCTCCTGCGCAGGTGGAGGAAGTCTGCATGCCAGAGTAATTATGGGCTGCAACAAGTTGCCGAGAGTCCTTCCTGGATGGTGTTTTCAAAGGCACCAAGGGGCCTTATGCATGCAGCTCCCATGGAAATGAACAGTCCCTTGGGTGGCCCAGACCCTTTCCTGTGTTTATCTCAGCCAGTATCTTTTTCTCTGTAGAAAAACACAGTTCTACTACCCTGGATTTGCCACAGTGAAGCAGAGGAGCTGTAGCACCACGCATGGGGACTCACAGCATCAGAGCCACTGGCAGCACATGCAGGGGATGCCCTTGGCCATCCAGGTGCTCTGCTTAGCACTGGGAGAAGCAGGGTGTTCTCACAGGGTCCTCCAGCTCAGCGATGTCCCCATGGCGCCCCGGTGACAACAGCACGGCCATTCCCTCCAGCATGAAGCTGCACGTGGCCCAGCTGGGACTGGCAGCAATTAGAGCATCGCGGGCCAAACCACCTCACCCCGTAGGGCACTTATTCACTATATAAAAGCTCAACCATCACGGGGCTCTCCTAGGCACTTCTCTCCGGTTGTTCTCACTGATGGAGTGGGTAAGTCTGGCTTCTCACGGAGCTGCTGAAATGCTGCTTTGTTCCCCTGGGTGGCTGCAGCAGGCGGTGGTCCTGCGCTCGCGGAGATGCATCCTATGGGGACGTGTGCGGCTCTGACAGCAGGAAAAGCTCTGTGCTGAAGGGATGGATGTTGGGAAAGCACCTCCTGAAGGACTGCGGAGTTGGGAATGGGATCTGTGGGCTTCTCTACGCTTGCTGCTAGGTCTGGTCCAAAGGAAGCTATGGGCTGCGTGAGGGGCTTGGTGCTGCTGGGAGTCAGGCATGAGCCCACATGTGGAGAGGCAGCTTATCTAAAGGATCTGGTGGAATTTGAACAAAGCAGCTTTTCGGAGGACAGCAAGAAGCCTATCAACTCCAGAATCAACGTGAAATCAGCAGAGATTCTCCATCCAAACCTGAACATTTCTCCATAGGCTAACAGCCAGGGATGCAAACATCTCCCTGGATGTGAATAATCCCCCTATTCTAGAAGCTTTTTATCTTGCTGAGCATCACCAGATGCTTTGGCATTGTTTGTGCAGTAGTACCATTGCTATTGTTGTTTTTCAATGGCTGTTTATATTAGTCAACGATTATTGTAATCATAGTGATAATGATAGCAACATGCAGTGATATTATTAATAGTCACCCAGCGATAGGCTTCTGGGCACTGTACTGTAATTATAGACAGAAAGAGGGGCGCTCAGAAGATGCACGTTTTTTATGATCACTTAATTACAGACTTTAATTTCTAAATAACGTCAAGATGAAAAACAAACAAAGAAAAATAAAAACCTGAACATTTTCTGAGCACTTTTCATATGCTTCCAGTACCTGGGCAGGACTGGGTTGAAACCTGCCAGAGATTCTGCCTTGACGCTCCTCCTTCCTTCCTTGCTTTGACCAAACAGAACCCTTCTGCTGCTCTTCTCTTCTTACTTTTCTTGATGCTTGCCCACAGGACAGCACAAAGCAGGAACTGCAGAGGTGTTGCTATGGTATAAAGGACCAGGCACCGATGGCAGCTCAGCTCAGATGTGCTCCACAAACCTATCCTCACCCTCAGCCCTTTTAACCACGGTTTGGCTTTGTGCTGCTGAGCTGCAGCCACGCCTGAGGATTGCAGCATGGGCACACCTTTAATTCTGGCTTGTCTTTTATCCTCTTGCTTGGGAGGTGCGGGATAGGAACTTGAAAGAATGTCCCAGTGGGGATGGGGGAGGTTTAATATTTAGCTCATTTTTGAAGGGCAGCAAACAGCTGCTTTGTTTTCCTGGCTCTGATTGTTTTGGGGCTCATCAGGAAATAGGGGAGGGAGCTGAGAGCAGCTCCTCTGGGTAATCCCAGCTGGGTTCTGAGTCACCTACAGCCAGTGACCTCCAGCAGGACTGGGTGCGGGCATCACCAGGAAACAGCCGATGTGGGTGTGAACTGTCCCTCTTCTTCCTGCTTCTTCCAGGCTTAACAACCTCCCAGGACCATGCACTATTATGGGGAGAGGTACCAACAGCTGTACCTGCCAGGCTCCAGCTACGTCACCGAAAGCCACCAGCATTGCACATCCCAACCTGATGCATGCAGCACCACGTGCCACCCGCTGAGCATCATCAAGAGCCCGATGCCCAGATGGCAGAGCTACGTGCAGCCTTTCACCTATGTGTGCTCGCAGCCCAGCGTGACCCACAGCACGCTGCTGCCCTGCCAGCCCTGTGTGCAGCAGTGCGTCGTGCTGTGCCCAGAGCCCTGTGAGACCACACGTCTGCTGCCCTGCAGGAAGCCCAGTGTGCGGCTCAGCCCTGCACAAGTTCTGCAGCCCTGTGAGAACGGCCACTTGGAGAAGAAACGCGTGGCCAAGAGCCTCCCACCCTGTGCTCCACGGTGCCCAGAGCCAGGCAAACTCAAGTTCCCACCGTGTGGAATCAGGTATTCATCCTCCTGCAAGGATGAATGCAGGTCAAGGAAGGTCTCCAGGTGCTTGTCACAGCGCTATGGTGCGGAGAACCGCTGCCTGCAGGGGATGACCAGCGGCTATTCCCTGCCACTTCGGGGGGTCACCGAGTGCCCCCCGCAGCAGTGCACGACACAGTGCTTCCTGGAGGAGTACATCAGCCCCTTTCCCCACCAGAAGTGCTCCAAGGGGTACCCAACACAGGAGTGCACCACCACCTGCACCCCACAGCAGGTGCCCAAGTGCCCCCCCGGGAGCGGGGCCAAGGTGAGCTCATCCCAGCAGCGCCTGGCCAAGTGCTCGCAGCTGCAGGAGGGAGCCAAGCATAAGAGCTCATCGACTCAGCACATCAGCAAGTCCAAGTGCCTCCACCCATGTGCCATCCAGCGCTCACCGCGGCACCATGCGGGGGATGTGAAGCGTTCGAGCCACTCCAAGAAGAGCCGCTGTGCTTCCAAATGGCTCTGGTGAAGGGGCTGAAGCTGCCGTGACAGCAGCAAGCCGTGTAGCTGAGGCCTGAGGCTGTGTTTTCCCCAGTTCCTAACCCCTGGAAATGCTTTGCCCAGTCTTCCCCTTATTGTAATCGATACTAACCTTGTACGGTACCTTGCCTTCCTTCCCTGGTTCCCCTGTAGTTATTCCTGCAACAGAATTTATGTTAAGGAGACACTAAGTAGCTCTGAGCAGGTGCTCAGATTCGAGCTTTGAGCTGATACAACTCTGCCTTAGCATTTGCACTCCAAGAGGTTGTTACTGTTACTTCATCAGTGAAACTGGTTGTGCCCACTCTATTAAATCCCAGGTTGCAGCCAGATCCCCGCTGTCTGCTGTCTCAGTCATTTCCCTTGTGTTTCAGTCTTTTTTTTTTTAAATTATTCTTTCCAACACCACCTGACAAAACTGCTCCCTGTTGCTGTGCTTCCCCTCTCTGTAAAATAAAGGCAGCAGTCGTGCTGTTAGGAATAGAAAGGTTTACAGAAGTGGAAACTGATCCTGGTGCTGGATAGCTGGGCAGGGACACAGCGAAAGCAGTAACACAGGCCGTGATACAGAGGAAAACTTCATTAGTGCAGTGAGATTCATTAGCAGCTGCCTGCTGTAATTTCACCACTGCTGAGCAAATGATGAATTTGGTTATGTGGCCGCTGGGATAGCAGAGCTGGGAGGGTGATGCCAAAGGTCCCCGTGGCGCTGTGACTCCAGGCTGGCTCTGTCTGCTTTCAAAATGATCAGCATCATCCGTCTGCGGTGATGAATCTGCAAACAGGGACAAACAAGTTGCAGCTCCAGCTGTTACCACACGGGGACATCTTCCTCGAGAGCAGCAATTAGTGGCCTTGCTCCATCAGTATTTTGCCTAGCTGGCGTATACACATGAGGTCCCAAAGCACATCACCCCGTTTGTTCACTCAGTGGAGCAGTGCAGGCAGTGGCTCTTTGCCACCACCTAAAGGCGCAGCACAGGACCTGGCAGCTCCTCCCAGTGCTGCCTTCATGCTGAGCTGTGTCCTGGCTGCTAAACTCCTCCTGGCCCCTCTGCTTCTTCTACAGCACTGTAAAACCTCACCGAGCAGGATTTCCCTAGCCTCCTTTTTCCAGTAAAGTGACAGATTTGCTCCTACAAAGAGACCAGTGCTGCTTGCAGTCCTCTCACACTGGAATTGCTACTCCCTGTAGGGAGAGAGCATTCATTTAGGGATGTGATTTAGCAGTGGGTTGTTAGAATTAGGGTAGTATGGTTAGATTGTGGTTGGACTTGATGATCTCGAAGGTCTTTTCCAACCTGAGCAATTTTATGATATTAACTTTAACCCTGGGGAATTAAATGCAAAGAGAAGAAGCTGAGCGAGCTCCTGGCAGCCTCCCCTGGCTCAGCCCCTTTCCTGTCCCATCTCCATGCAAACCTGGCTCCTCCTTCATGTAGCACACATCACAGAGGCATGGGGATGCAGCCCAACAGGGAGGTGGAGCTCCTCAGCTCACAAGGGGAAGCTCTGCCACCTGCATTTATGCCACTTGCTCAGCTCAGAGCACTTCACTGTTCTCAGCTGCCCTAAGCACCAAAGGGCCCATCGTTCCCTTTGGTTTCCACAAGAAAGATCAGCAGAAGAAGGTTTCCTTTTAAAAACTGGAAGTTGTTTCTGCGCTTTTTGCTTTTGAGAAAGGTGTTTGGGCTTTGATAAATAAAAAAGCTGACCTCTCCATTAAATGGTGCCTGGACTTCTGATATTGTTTTATTGGTCAGAGTCAGTAATATAACTCTGTCTTGCAGATAGCAGCTGGAGAAAGGCTGAAGAGCCCCAGTTGCCTTTGGTCACTTCGCTCATGCTCACATGGCTCCTGCTGTATCTCGAGTGAGAGAGCATCATTTCCCCTCTTCCCTAAGCTGCTCTGGCAGCAGATCCGTGCTCCATCACTGCCATTGGGTTGGATCTGCTCACAGAGAGCTCAGGAGCTGTGCAAAGAGCTGGTGGCCCTGAAAGTGAGATGGCCCTGAAGTTGACATGGCTCTGGTGGCCATGAAGGTGAGGCAGCTCTGGTGGCCCTGGAGGTGACATGAAGCAGTGCTGCATCCTTGTGGCAGTGAAAGCCAACCACAGGCTGCCTGAGCCATAGTGTGGGCAGGAGGAAAGTGATGATTTGTCTTCCACTGGCATGCAGGAAGCCACATCCAGACCTCAGCATCTGTCTCTGAGCGTTCAGCTGGGAAGTGGCAACAAGCCAGGGTGGTGGGAGTGAGAGGAAAGCTTGGTGGGTTCATCTTATTTCTGCCTTCACCCACCACATCAGGGTTGAGAGAGGATGGACTCTTCTCTGATGCACGCAGTGATAGGGTCAGCTACTAAGCAGCTTTCTCTGTCTTTAATTTCACTTGGCACAGCTTTGCAAATCCTAGCGCTGGGTGCCCCGTCCAGACAAGCTCCATAGTGGCCACTATTATTAATTGGTGCAGGATGTCCAGGATTGGGTTGCTAAACCCAATCCCAGATTGCTTTTGTGCAGATAACTTCTGAAAATTGAACAGATAAGGAGGTGTCAATGAGTTTCCAGTTTGAGTATTTGGGTGTTCTGCAGGTAAAGCAGCACAGAAACAGGAATTTCCTATTTTCTGAGGAACATGAAGCACAATTATATGCAAACTGTCTGCCACCCCTATTAACAGAGCTCAACAGAGCTCTATGGGGAACCCGGAATCCTGGCTCTGGCTTTTCAGATAACTTTGTGTGAACATTTTGTTGTCATTTGTGAAAGAATGGGGAAAATAACCCCGACAGCTGAGACCGGTAAGGTGAGGTTGCCACACAGCAAGGAACGTCAAAGCATTTCCAAAATATTCATTATCGCTTTATGCATGCAAAGAGTTTTATCATTATACTATTAATAGCATGTTAGCTGAGATAAACACCTCAGGGCTGAGTAATAGCGCCTTAAAAATATGCATTTTTGGTTCGAAGTGCCTACGCCGTTCCCACAAACAGGATGTTGTTTCGAGCTGATAACTCACAGCATTTCACATCTTCATGAAGTGCTGCATTTCTGTTTGCTATCAAAAGCAATCATTTCAGATGGGTCAGAAGGGCTTCTGCTCGTATCCCCACACACCAACAGTTGTACCTCCCCATCGTCCAGGCTGTTCAGATGAACCCCTCCTGACTGTTGATCACATCTACTGCTCAGAGCATCCATGGATGGAGACTCCACAACATCTCTCAGCAATTCCTGCATGTCAGAAATCAAGTGAATAATGAATAAAAAAATCACCCCCTGCTTAATTCTCCACAATGGACTTCCAGCCCACGACTTCTTCTCTTGTCTTCACCAAGTATAAACTGCAACTGAAAGATTCCATTTTTGTATCTACCTCTAATCTGCAGACATTCTTACCTTATCTCCCCCCAGTCTTCTATAAGTGGGCATCCTTCAGGATTATGTTTTTTAAGCTTCTGACCTCAGTGACTGGTGCAGATGCTCACCAGCTGGTTGATACCTAGAGCAGGAGTGGGGATACCCAAGTAGAATGTCAGCTTCCATCTACAAAGCTGTGACAACAGTCTGGAAAAGAAGGAGCAGGAACCAAATAACCAGACTTGTTCCACGGTCACCAAAACTGGGGATGTGAAGTCAGCAAAACTTTGCTCTCCCCTCCTCCACAATGCTTACAGAGATGAACAGAGCCCCCATGTAAGCGCTATGGTGGATGTAGGAGCCTGAATTAAAGATCCCATACCTTGGTGCATATCATATTGCATATCTGCGAGGCTTTGTTTGTCATCTGCAAACCACTGCTTGCACAGTCAGCACTGAAGCCAAATCCAGACAAACTGGAGCTCAGTGCATTCCCACGCTGAGACAGACGGAAGTGGGAGAATCACATCAGCAACAAATTCAGACCATAAAGATACACGGGGGAGCCCTGCAGCGTGTAACAGTATGTACTGCTGAGAATTGAATAATGTTGGTAAACAATGTTAAAATAATTATAGTAATTATAAGTGTTACACATGCGGGAAAAATTGTTTGGAAAGTAATTAAGACCTCATGCACATGTCTCATCTTCCTGGAAGTTGAAGAAGGAATATAAAACTCAAAGGATTCGGAGCTCCTCCGGCCAGTTCTCTTGAATTCCTCCTGGACAGCTGGTAAGTCCCATTCACATCTATCTGACCATATCGAACAAGATGTTGCTTTAACATCAGCTGGGATTTAGAAGCAAGGCACTCTGGTTTCTAAAAGTAGAAGGGGATTCTGTCTAAAGAAGTCTGCTAGAAATTATCTGGCTGTAGACCTGGACTGTGTTCAGCCTCAAAAATGCATCAGAGGAGATCCTCTTTAAAAATGAAATGTGATTTTCTTCTTATTAAATAATTGTATATATCTGCGTTACCTAATAAGAATGATATTCTAAGCCTGATTTGAGTAGAGTTTGGGTAACTTTTTCCATTAAAGATTGGAAAAGAACCAAGATGTACAGGAGGGGTGTGCAATGACAGCCATACTTGCATGTGGAAAGAACAGAGTTGACTTCACTAAGAAGCACTGTCTCCCAGACTTTGCCACCAGGTATTCCTGCTGCTCTGTTCATAGCTGCAGCCTTCCTCTTTGAGTTATGCTTCATTGGAGCACTAAGAAGAGGAAGTACCTCTGCAAAGACAATGGTTTTCATGCTAGCGTTTTCAGGGCTCTTGTCACGAGATTATCTGATGCTGAGCGTTGAGAAATAAGAAATGTCATAGGAGATGGGTGAGGGGATCCCCCAGATAGTTTTGTGCTGATGTGGTGCCCTGTGCAATCTCAGCAGAATCCTATTACAAGAGATTGTCTGAATTAGGGTGTGCTCTGTCACCGACACCACAATGACCTCAGAGCACCCATCCATTTGGCAGAGCAGGGATATCAAGCACCCAGTCCTGTGTGATGAGCGGCTTTGTAGCACCAGCAGTGCTTTGGTTGAAGCTGCCAGCCAGGATCTGCAGCTAGAAGTAGAAAAGAGGCACTGAGCAGCTGGAAACGGCCCATGGACAAAAGGGAGAAATTGTGTGGGATGGAGAAGGATTAAACCTGGAGGATTTAACCATTGCAGGATGAAAATGGTGTTGCGGATAGGATGAGTGGAACAAGAGGACTGGAAATAGGCTGGGAATCCTAGGCTGACCCAGGAGCTCCGTCTCCTGAACTCAGGTTTGCACTGCCTCTGCTGCAGCACCTATGTTATACGCACAGCCCTTGTGGTTGAAATACCTGAGCTGGTTTCTTACCATTTGCACTGTTTGTGTTTTAGGGTGCTGGGCGAGGTGTCAGCACTTCACAAATCCCTGCTCCGTGCTGCAGCTTCGCCACCATTCCTCCCAGATGTCCTTCGGGGCTGGGTGGTATGCAGGACCCTGCTCCAATCCCTGCTCCATGCAGTGCCCGCAGCCTCTTGCTACCAGCTGCAATGAACCCTGTGTTGTATCCTGCCCTGCCTCCAGAGTCATCATATTCCCCCCTCCCGTCGTTGTGACGTTCCCAGGGCCGATCCTCACCACATGCCCACAGGAGACAGTGGTGGGAAGTTCTGCAGTCCCAGATGGATGCGCATCAGCCTCCCTGCCATCTGTAGGGGCAGAAGTCCTGCATTCGGAGCCATCTGCAGAAAGATCCATCCCCAGACCCGTGTCCCAGTGCACCCCACGGTGCTCTTATGCGTTTGCTTCCCAGTGGGTGCACCCTTGCAACAGAGCCAGCTACAGACACCACCAACCACCTGAGAGCGAGGAGGAAGAGCACATTCCAGAGAAGGAGAAACCAGAAACAGAAAACACAGATGCAGCAAATGAAGACAAAGAGATCTCAGAAGTGTAGCACAGCAGCACCCAACCAGCATGTCCAAAGGTGGTGTACATCCCTTCTGCCTCTCCCAGGCAGACTTACCTATGCCTTCTTGAAGTTATGCTTTACATTAGTTCCGTAGTATTTTCCTCAAGCACATTCTCAGGCCAGTAGGCAACCCAGCCAAGAAGAAATGCTGCCCCCAGTTCCAGTCTGCATTAACAGGAGCTTTGAAACATCCGGCATCTCAATCTCAGGAAAAAATTGCTCTTTTTTGCATTGCTTTGCCAGAAAAAGGCAGGCAGCGGTAGTTTCAAAATCAACACAAATGGAGTCAGACAAGAGATTACAAACCCTTTCCTTGCTGAAGCTTGTTAGACTGGTCCTTGCACTTTGGGGAATTAGTCATCAGGAACTTCACTTTTTCCTCTGATAGACAAACATACGTTACATATACACAAGTCGTTTGCTTCTGCCTTTCAGCTTCAAAGCACGGTAGAAGTTAGCAGAAGAGAAATGCTGTATTTATAGTTTAGTTTTATGTAAGAAAATAAAAATGCTATTTGGTGAAAGGTGTCACTGGTATACAGAAGGCTGAATGCAGCATGAGAATGTCTGTATCAGCATCTCGAATGGTGTCCCTTGCTCTGTTATTTATTCCAGCAGCCTCATCCTGTCCTCTCCCTCTCCATTAAAGTTATTCTGCATCATCATTGTGGTTTTCTCATTTTCTTTCTCTTCAGCTCCAAATTTTCACATGATTTTTGGTGCAATTCTCATGACCAGCATAAAAACTGCTCACCCACAGAGGGAGAAAATAATCAGCCCACTGTGCATCCCAATCCCATGCAGGAAGAGCCTTCATTTTCACTTTCGTCTCACAACTTTCACTCAGCCCTCATCCTGTTCAGTACATTCTGTGGCTCTGAGAGCTCCTGGCTCAACCTGCTGCTGCAAGCGATAAGATAAAAAGGGACACCATGCTGAGGAATATTTCTTATGACTTATTTTTGCTCAGAAAAATAACCTAGCTCCCCCTCAACTCTATGTCCCGATTCCACTAAGGATTTGTGCAAGTTTTAAGCACATGCCTTGCTCGATCCCAGGAACACGTGGGTACAGTCCACATCTTTTGTAAGCTAACAGCCCCTTCTAACCCAAGGCAAAGAAAATGCACAGGCAAACATGTTCCCAGCACAAGTATAGAATTATTTAACCGCAGTGAAAGGGGGCAGCTGGCTGAATGCTAATTCCCCATTGCTGCTGAGCTGTGAGCAGATGATGGGAACAGTGGGGTGTGCACCTCGTGCTGCAAGCAGTCTGTGCGGCCCCACAGACACAGATGCTTTGCCAGAGACTTCAAAGGGAAAAGGAATTGCAGGAAATTTTACAACAAGGTGAAAGCAGCTGGGATTCCTGCCAGGATATCGGCTTGCCCTGCCCTGACTGCTGGGAAGCTGCCAGACTCTCTGACACTGTCTGTCTTTCCACTTGTCTGTCCATCCACCCATCCACCCATCCA
>JAPSGF010000136.1:526072-573744 GCA_035772895.1 Perdix hodgsoniae
TCCATCCATCCATCCATCCATCCATCCATCCATCCATCCATCCATCCACCCACTGTTGTCATCCTCACACTGCTCTGCTCACCTGGATGTCTACCTCGAAGACAAGCAACCCATGCATGCATTCTAACCCCCCAAATCTGTATTTCCTCGCATGAGCCCACCCTTATCTTCCAATATAAGGTTGCTCTGCTCACCCAGTGAATCCTAAAAGGCAAAACTTGGAGTGATCTGAATTGCTCCTATAACAAGACAGGAACTCTTGCAAATCTGCTTGTTAGTCACTGATGTTGGTGTGTGCCCTACTTTAT
Source organism: Perdix hodgsoniae (assembly GCA_035772895.1). NCBI lineage: Eukaryota > Metazoa > Chordata > Aves > Galliformes > Phasianidae > Perdix > Perdix hodgsoniae. The sequence continues at coordinate 526,381 of JAPSGF010000136.1, forward strand.
TGATCCGATATGGATCAATCGCTGCATCAAAGGATGAGCTTTCGGTTGGATGAGGCCTCGGTTCCCCACCCTTGATAAGATGGGAGGCAGAGCAGGCACACAAGCCCATGTTGTTTGCTTGGCTCACGCAAAATTGTTGTGAAAATGTTGGTAACGAGGTCGTCGACAGGGTGAGGTTCCCAGGAGCCTCCAATCCCAAAGACCCAGTCTGATTCACTGCCTCCACCCCATCCAGTCCAGGGGTTCAAGGAGTTTGGGGATAATCCAGTTGCACAACAGGGTTCAAGGACCGATTTTCACCTGCTGAAGATGACACACAAATTATTTTTTAGAAAAAAGGTACAAAGCCTGAAACCAGCTTTGTTTTTGGGAACAAAGCACCTTGCACAAGCCCTGAGCCTCTCAGCATAGATACTTAGAGCTCAACACCTGCTGAAGAAGTTTGTATAATAACCAAGCCATAGCTTGAGAGATTTTGATAAACAGCCTAGCAAAAAATCCATCATTCCTGATAATATTACATCTTCCTGCTTATTTAACCTCCACTCTTGATCTTTTCTCCTTTACCCAACTCGAATGCCCTGCCGCAAACATACTTCCCCTGCCTGACCCTGTGTGTTTCTGTGCTTTCTACCTATTTAGACCTGCATGTGGGCACCTGTTCCTCGCCCTGCATTTCAATTTACTACCAAGGATGCCACCTTTCATTTTTACTTGAACATCCCACATCACCACTGCTTCTTGCAAGCTCTCATTCTCTTGACACCTGCATGGCACAGACAATTATCACTTTATGAGATAACTGCTACCTAAATGCTACCTAACCTGTCTAAAGGCACTCTATACAGAAGGGTGGATCTAGGATTTAGACACACCTAATTATAATTAGTCTTAATACTTATAACCTGTCATTATAATTCTAATATTGCACATTAGCCAGATTTATGATGGAGGCCAGGCAGGCCAAGGCACGGGATGGGCAAGAGAAGGAATAGAATGCATGAATGCCTGCTGCAGAAGAGGATCTGGCATTGTAATTCAGATGTTTGCTCTGGATGGCAAAAAATGAAATAAAATAAAATGGCATAGTAGAACTTTTCTGGTTGGTTGATTAGCTGGTTAGCTGATATTGGAGGAGATAATTTAACTATAAACTCATTTAACTGTGTTCTGTGCCACCAGAACAGAGCTTTATTTTGCCCAATAGGCTTGAAGGGACCTACATCTGCTGCCAGTTCTTCTTGCTGAGATTAGAATGCAAAATATAGAAGAAAATGATCTTAACGCCAATAAAACTGACACGCTGTGGTGCCTCTGTGATCTCCACATCAGAGGGGTTTCCGAACTTCCAGTGCTTCCTAAGTCCAATTTTGCAAAGGGCAGCAGAACTGCTCACTTATAATCACAGAATGACTTTGGTTGGAAAAGACCTTTGAGATTCTCAAGTCCAACCACCAACCTGACATAACGAGACCCATCACTGAGCCTCATCCTTTACTGCCACAGCATGATGAAATGTGCTTGTGGGAAGGTGAATGCACGGATAGATCTCCAGGTGCTGCTGAATGTGCCTGCTGTCTACAAGAGAAGCTGAAATATTTTCAATACCTAAGTCCACCTGGGTTTGATTCTCACCCCTGTGTCCTCCTTTCTCCTGTGCCAACCACAGTTTCACAACCAAGGAATTGCTGTGGTAAAATCTGTAGAAAAAAATGAGGGCTAAGGATAAAGCTTTGTTACAATCTGCAATAAGAAGATAGGCCATTTCCTTTCAGACAAATGAACCTCCAGACCAATTTAGAAAATTATAGCATGGCACAGGTGAAGGCAGTAGCAATTAAGGCGGCTTCCTCTTTAAGATTTAATCTTCATATGCAAAGCAACTGTGTGAGCATCAGAGTGCTGCTCTGGGATTTCTGAAACCAGAAAATCAACGGAGGCCAACAGCATCAAAAAGCAACATTTTCATCCACATTTTGAGTTTCCTTTTTCATGAGGTGAATTTAAAATTAACATTATAAGCACCAGCTCTGTGCTTCTTCCACCAGACCAGATCACTGGGTTACATGGTTTGCAGCTCTATATCTGAAGCAAGAAATTATTTAGGGTGAAATATAAGTTCTCTAGCTTTGGTGTTTTTTTTCTTCTTCCTATTTTAGAAACATTTAGCTTTCATCTGACGAAAGAGGATGCTAATTTTTCCATCTAAGAAATAATTATTTGGTGTAAGATAACAGAGATTCAGGTGACGTGAAGTGGATGCTGCAATATTGTCAATTACTTCATTGCATTTTCATTTCCCACTCCTTTTTTTTCTATATATATATTCTTTTAAGAACATTCACTGCAGTTTGGCTTGAAAAGCCTCATCTGATGTGTGCTTTTTATTATTATTATTATTTTTAATATATATATAAACCATGAATTCATTTCACTTAACACCATCAGGGAAAAGCATTGGTCATAATCATATGAACAATCAAACCAGCGCCATGTTCTGCCTAAAGCATTGGAGTTAGTTAAGAAGCCATGATTTGAACGAGTTGTGTGTGTATGTGTATATATATTTAAAAACAAGGAACTCAAAAGTTTTGATTCCTTATCTTCCTCTATGAAGTATTTGGTTTGGTAACTCCTTTAATTGCTTCTGCTATCGATCACTGTAATTATCAGTTACTTTTCATTCCCAGAAATTATGTGACTCACTGTATTATTCAGATTGCTGCCACATCTCTATTGACTGCATGCATTCCTCTGTTATTATTCTGATTTGGGGGTCACAAAATACAAAAAATAAAGAAAAAAAAACCCCAAAATATAGATGACTTCATTTTAGCTTTGGCTTTAATAATCTGCCACGCAGAGATAACTCAGAGGTGAACTATGGAAATGTGATCAAATGAATCATATCAGTGTTTGTCAGGCCTTGTAAATTTATTTGGGTTGAGATTATAGGTCTGTTACAGAGATTATAACTGTCTGTTAAAGTAGTGTTTTCTCTGGGACCTCTGTTTCCAGAAACCAACGGCTCTTTATCATGAAATATTGAATGTGAGTACATTTCCTTTAAAAGGGAAAATTCCCTCAGTCTGTTATCTGATGCGTCAAACAATCCTATGTTTGCCCACAGGTCATTGAGTATCCAGCTGAGCAATCTTCACAAAGGGAACAGTTTGAAGGAAAACCAATCTAATTTTACCATGAGATTTTCCAGCAGAAGAGACAAGATGGGGGGAAATGTGTATAACATGCTGCGTGGGATTGAAAATTATCTAATAATCATAAGCTGATATCAAAACAGTTGCAACAAAGGATGGTATCGCTGGGGAAAACATTCTGTTTCATAAGATGTAGGGAATGATTGCGTAAAGGTGTCTCCCAATTTCTCTTCTCTATGACAGCATATAAAAGTGCTTGTAACTGCAGTGTCTTTAGCTGCCTCTGCTGACTTATTCCTCTTGGTGTCTGGGTAAGTCCAATATAACTGTATCTGGAATTATAGACGTGGTTTTATAGGTAGCATTAATATGTGGTTATATAACCTATTCTCTGGTAGGGTAAGAACTTATTCTCTATGAACATCTTGGAAACCATAAATGTATGAATAGCGTGGACAAAAGCATCATCTTTTGAGCAGGGAAATAATAATGGGAGTTTCAAAAATGTGGATGGCAGCGGTTCCTAGGAATTGAGCTACCATCTCCATTCAGGAGAACAGGAAAATGCTGTTTCTTCTCTTGTTGCTGTTTCTGATTTTTTATACAGAAAAAAGACCAAAAATTTCTAAGAGAAAGCTGTGAAACCTTTAATGAAAGGCAAAGTTTCATATACAGTATGAGATCAGGAGACTGTGTTGGTTCTTAAGATGAGTACTGCAGTTTACAAGAGCTTTACAATAAAATTAGAAAGAGGGTTCCCATTTCTCATGGGTCCTGACTGATACTGCTACTTTGAAACTGAGCAAACTCATCCCACAGATGCATATATCTGTTTCTTCAACAACATCTCTCTTACTACTTTTTATTGCAATTTTTCTAAAATTATTTCTACATCTAGACTACAAATTAAGTAGGGTAGTAGTTTTGGCCCTTCATGTATTTTGGCTGTTGAGGGAAGCGTTGTTATACATCAAAGTCTAAAGTAGCAGATCTTTTTAAAGAGGATATCTGAAGAGAGAGAACACTCCAACGCTATCAAGATAGTTCTGACTCCTAGGAAAAAAAGAAGAAAAACAAAAACAAAACCTACAAAAGCCAGTGATGTGAAAAAAGGATAAAGTCTTATTTAGGAATACATTATGGGGCAACAGAGCACTAGACAGTAATGGAAGTTGACTAGAAGTCTCTACCAAGTGATTCCTCTCACTTGGTTGGAGACATCTGCAATGCACATGTCTCCTTTGGGATGGAATGGACTCTTCCTTAGAAATGGTGGTTTATTTTTCTTAATCACTTGCTGTTTGTATATTATCATCTGTTCAGATGTCTGTCATTCAACACATCTACACAATCCAGGTTGCTATTACACTGTTTGTTCTTTCATTCCTCTAGTTGTAACCGCCAGGCTAGTGCACTCTGCCTTTCAGGTTGACTTGCCTTCTGGAAAGATGTCCTATGGACAGATGATAAGCTTCCGCTGCGCTCAACCGTGCGAGGTGTCGTGTCCACAACCATACACCGACTCTCGGAACGAGCCATGTGTTGCCACGTGTGGAGATTCAAGAGCAATTGTGTATGCACCACCCGTTGTTGTGACTTTCCCAGGACCCATTATCAGCTCGTGTCCTCAGGAAAGCATCGTGGGAACTGCCATACCTGAAATTGAGGGTGGAGGCATGGGCTCCGGAGGTGGAGGCATGGGATCCGGAGGTGGAGGCATGGGCTCTGGAGGTGGAGGCATGGGTTCAGGTGGCTCCTATGGTGGAGGAAGTTCTTATGGTGGAGGAAGCTCCTATGGTGGAGGTGGATCCTGTGGGATAGGCTCCCACGGCTCTGGGGGCTCTTCTGGTGGAATAGGAGGTGGTTCATACGGCGGGGAGGGCTCATGTGGTGGCGGATTCTCTCGTTTGGGAGGCTATTACCGAAGCTCATTTTATTCAGGATTTGGTAGAAATTATTTCCCATTTTATTCTAGGTACTATAGGTACCGCTATGGAAACTGTGGGCCATTTTAAGTCTTTAAGACAGAGTCACGTCTGAAGAAATGATAAGATAAAAACCAATGGTTGACATATAGAGCTGGAAATCAGATGTGTCAAGCAGCCTGTGCTTCAGCTGAATCAGTAGGAGCTGGGGTTTCTTGGCATTTCTTTGTGCTATGTTTTGTCTAAGGCTTAAAATCCCAATGTTGCCTCACTTTGTCATTTGCTCATGTAATGTTTTTTGATCTTTCTAAACCTGAAGAGGGTAAAACAATTAATGGGACTTGACTTGGATGCTTCTGGCTGAAAGAACACCTTGTGAACCCTGTGTTCTTCTGAACACCTGATCGATTGTAGTCCTTGTTGAAATGGAAATTACATTCTTTGTCTCTGCACTGCCTCATTCTACAAGAATGTATTCCACATCTTGTTTGTATTAAAACCCTGTTGCATCATAGCATGGTCTTTTGGCTTTCATTTTGCTGCGGTTCCTTAGCTACAAACCAATCTTAAATAATTTTGTGCATCAATTCTGAAGCATTAATGACTATCATTAGGGACATAATTACTGTCTACAGTCGATATCACTGTTACTCTTCCTTAGAGTAGCTTTCCCCTTTCTGTTGTATACATTCTAATAAATAGAACTCAATCATAGACTAGTTTATGTTGTAGGACCTCTAGAGGTGGTCTGGTGCAGCTTCTCCTCAAAGCCAAGATAACTTTGAAGCTTAGAAATTCACCTTGATGGCTGTGTCAGACATTTGGAGCTGTTTAGATTGTGTTGCTGCTCACAAGAATGGACTCATGCGTAGGCTGAGCACAGGCTGCTCTGCCAAGCATAACATTCACTTCCTTACTTTGATTGTCTTAATCCTTGTGGTTTGTTGATTTAATTGGAGCGTTTATTCAGGAAATGATCAGATCTTGTCAAGAACACCGCAGTTGGTTCCCTCAGGCAACAGCTACAAGGATGTCCCCATGCTCTCTCAGAATTAAGGATCCTGAAGTGTCTCACACTTGTTTTTACTCCACGACTTTATTCTTTTTTTTTACAATCAGATGTAAAAGTAAAAATTATTTACAACTTTAATGTAGGTCTTCCATACCCCAGAGCCTTCTGACGAAAAAAGGAAATTAAATCAGAAGATTTTGGAGAAATATTCTGATACCTATTCTCATACTGCGGGTTTATGCATGCAATGTACTGTAGTGTTAACACAGTTTTGGTGGAATTATGTATGATTCCCAGCATTTGTTTATGAGAAGTCTATTGAGCTAAACAATGATGTTCTGCTAGTCAGACCAGTACACATAGAATTAGGCAACAATACATATTTTGATTGCATGGAAAGCAAGATTGCTTTTGTTTGGATAGACATCGTTTCTCTTAGTGCAAAAGTGGTGTTCAGAGTTGCAGGCTGAGGGCACGTACAGTGATGCAAACATTTGTTGCATGTGTATGAGAACTGGGGTCCAAAAGTACTGCTGGAGTTCTGGACCTGGTGCTCTGCCTTCAGCTTTAGCCCAGGAATATTTTTCTTTGGATTTTCTTTAGTGCACCACCATCAGCCTGAGGCAGCAGTGCCCCAGCAATTTTCACTCCTGTTACTCAGAGTTTCGTTCCTCAGATTATTGAGTAAGAATTGCATGAGGGGTGTAGCTCTCTTTAGTAAAGTGTGAGGCACAGCCTTCACTGATGCCACATCTGTAATAGTTTATATAGACATTTCTGGCTCAGCTTCCAATCCTCTAGATCCGATCCTCTTAGTTCATCTTGCGTGTCTTAATGGGGAGGTGAAAAATAGTGAGATTGGTGCTTGCATGCAGCTAGGCATTAGGACATTTCATTCCACTCCTATTTGTGTACATGGAGCACCACCTGCTATTTTGACTCCTCTTGAGTTTGATCTCTCACAGCCTAGTTGGTAAAGCAGAAGGAGAGAAAAGGAAAACTGGAAATCCGGGGCTACAATTCAACAAGACTTTTAATATGACATGAAGTAAGCATTACAGAATGGAAGAGTGCAGTCTGATAATGGTCTATTACACAGTCCAAAGGCAGCCAGAAGGTCTGCACTGATAACAAAAGGCACTGTACTTTGTAAGGTAAAGCTGAAATCTTGGCAGAAAAGTCCCACTTTCAAGTTTCAAAACATTTCCACTCCACCAGGAAAGACATGGTGCAAGGCTAATAACAAGTGAAGAGAGAAAGGATTATGTGAAATTGCTATTGATAGAAGATGTGGCATGACACGGAAAGGAGGCAAGGGCCTGCTTTTTTGGAGGTTTCAAGCAAGGGAGGCTTCCACTGACACAAAGGGTTGTTGCATCTCAGGAAGCCAGGCCCAACTGCAGACTTGGACTTTATGCTTTCATCTCCCAGGTCGATGTGTGGTCTGCAGGGATTCATTCAGACTGCTTTAAAAGGAGCCACAGTTTCCAAAGCGGGATCCACGCTGGCTTCTGTAGGACTGCTTGCTGTAACAGCTCCCTATCCTAGAGGAGCCCCCAAACCCAAAGGAGACCCCATTTCCAAAGGAGTCCCCCATCCCTGACAGACCTCCGCACCGAGCGGAGCCCCCCATCCCCAACATGCCTCCATACCCAACTGAACCCTGAGATCCAAAGTAGCCTCCTGTTCCTGACACCCCTCCAGCCCCAAAGGAGACCCCCTTCCCTGACATGCCAACAGAGCCCCCCATTCCATGGGATTCCTCAGAGCCATACTGGATTGCAGGACCATACGGCTGGGGAATTGAAGTTCCCACGATGCTCTCCTGGGAGCAGCTGGCAAGAGTCGGGCCTGGGAAGGTGAGGACAACTGGAGGGGCGTACACCACAGCTCTCGAGTCCCCACAGGACGTAACACAGGGCTCAAGGCTTCTGCTGCAGGCGTATGGCTGTGTGCATGCCACCTCGCAGGTGGGCAAGCACTCAGAGCCGATGTTCATCATTTTTCTTGAGGAGTGGAGGTGTAGCTAGAAAAGACAGTGTTCTGTCAAGAAACCATCATGCACAGGTTTCCAGAGCATGCATCTCATCCTTCCCAGCAACTGCCCACCAAGTTCTAGCTCAAGCCTCTTTTCCAGTCTCCATTTTCCCCACAGTTTTCTTCCTGGCTGACCCCTTTTTAAGGCTTCTCACTTCCTCCTCCGTGTCCCAACCACATCTTTCATTCTCTAGAATCTCTTGGACAGCATTGCTCTTATTATCTCAGTTATCTGATGTTTATACAATTACTTGCTTTAAAAAGTCCCATTCATTCCCTTTTCCAAGTCAACCTGCAAGAAGGTTTACTTCTAAGAAAATCTCCAGTGGAAAGGAGCAGGTGAGGCTCTTCCTTACTCTGTCCTTCCCTTTATCTTAGTTTTCTTCTGTCGACTTCTGCTCTTCTCTCTCTTCAACATTTCCAAAATTAATAGCATTTTACAGGATAAGAAAGCATACATAAATTCTAAGTGATCTATAGTACAGACATGCACTGAGATCAGACTTACCCCGTTGTCTCTGAGGAAGATGTCTGTGGAGATGGAAGGATAGAAGATTTCTTATTTCCATACCCTGTTATATATGTTCTTAAACAATAGGATGGATATGAGGTCATCCATTGTCCATTGAATTCTTGTCATTTGTCACAAAAACACATTATTCTAATCTTCCTAATTGTTCTCATTTCAGTTCATAATTAGTGAATTACAACACCCAGCAGTTTTCTTTTGTCTAAACTTAATGATTCTGGTTGAAACAAGAGTTGATCTCTCTGTTTATCCATAATGGCTTTCAGGAAGGCACCTAGCTGATGTGTCAGCCCCACAAACTATTTGCAAACCATGGGTTTAGGTATAATACCTCCCAAATTGCATCACTTCTGATGGGGGAGTCAGCGTTCTCTGCATCCCCACCTGTACTCTATCGACTGAGTGGTTGATCCAGCAGCATGGCAGAATCAGGCCTCTTGGATTACTGTGAGAATAGACCAGGCACTGACCTGGGAGGTGAGATCACGAGTTCTGAGCCTGCAGGTGGGACTTCTTTTGGAGATGGGGAAAGCCTTTTGTGTCGGTAGGAACCTCCCTTGCTCGATACCTCTGAAATGCAGGCCTACACCTCTTTTTGGCTTAGTTTTATTAAAGGCGGCTTCTGTTAATCACCCTATGATAATAGATACCTATTTTCATTATGCCAATGTTAAAAAAAAAAAAAAAAAGTCACTGGAAAGGCCTGTCACAGAGATTGTCAATAAAACTCTGACAGAATAAGAACAGGCGGAAAGTCAGTTCCTCTCAGGAAGTGATGGTTGTAGCTGTCCGTGGAAGTGAGAAGGTTTCTGCTTCATGTTGTGCTGCCACCTCATTCTGCAGTGTATCCTATTTCCCCTTGGAATTAAAATCAAACTGTGTTCAGTTTTTCTTTCTCCCAAGGACAGTTTGGTTCTATCTTTTCCACTAGCTCTTTAGGCTTCCTAGAGCTTTTAATGTCACCTATGAGTGGCAATTATGTGTTTTTATGGTAATATGATAGTAATTGCTTAAGTAATACAGGTGTTGTGAAAATGAGTAGTTGAATGAGGCATTCAAAATTAAATATGCAAAGCAGTTTGGGATTGCATTTCTGTAGGGTGCAGAGGTTTCTGAAGCTGATGACTCAATAATTTGTGCTGCTGTAGGAACAGGCAACAAGCAGAAATCCTTTGCCACAGACAACCCTCAGAGAAATCTTTTTCCATTATAGCAAATATTTAATTTCATCTAAAATGAGGGATGAGAGCTGAAATGTCACATCTCAAGAAGATCAACCATGTCGTCTGCCTTGACTTTGGCAAGGCTTTTGATATTGTCTCCCAGGATATCCAGATGATGAAGCTGAGAAAGTATGGGAAAGATGAGTGGACAATGAGGTGGGTTGAGAACTGGCTGACTGGCTGAGCTCAGAGGGTTGTGTCTGGTAGGGCAGAGTCTGGTTGGAGACCTGTGACTAGCAGTGTTCCCCAGGGGTCACTGCTGGGTCCAATCTTATTCAATATCTTCATCAATGACCTTGAGGAGGGAATAGTTTCTACTCTCAGTAAATATGCCAATGATACAAAGATGGGAGGAGTGGCTGACACACCAGAAGGCTGTGCTGCCATTCAGCAAGACCTGGACAGACTGGAGAGCTGGTCAGCAATAAATCAGATGACGTTCAACAAAAGCAAGTGCAGAGTCTTGCACCTGGGAAGAAATAGCCGCATGTATCAGCATAGGTTGGTACATGACCTGCTGGAGAGGAGCTCTGCAGAGCAGGACCTGGGATTCTTGGTGGACAACAGATTGGCCATGGGCCAGCAGTGTGCCCCGGTGGCCAAGAAGGCCAATGGGATCCTGGGGTGCATTAAAAGGAGCGTGGCCAGCAGGTCGAGGGAGGTGATCCTCCCCCTCGGAACTGAGTTGATTCAGCCTTGAGAAAAAAAGTTTCAGAGGTGATTTTATTAATGTTTACAAATATCTTAATTGTGGGAGACAAAGAGACATGGCCAACCTCTTTTCAGCGGTCTGCGGTGACAGGACAAGGGGAAACAGCCATAAACTGGAGCATAGGAAGTTCTGCACCAATATGCAAAGGGACTTCTTCATGGTGAGGGTTACGGAGCACTGGAACAGGCTGGAGGTTGTGGATTCTCCTTCTCTGGAGATATTCAAATCCCACCTGGAACCTACCAGTGCAGCCTGCTGTAGAGTCTGCTTTGCAGGGAGGTTGGACTCAACGATCTCCGGAGGTCCCTTCCAACACCTACAATTCTCTGATATGCCTGATTTGATGTCCGAGATTGACCGCCTTCTATTTGCAGGATAAACTGGAGAAGCAATTTGGGAATTTTCTTTCAGTATGGCCTTATCAGTGGGTTGTATTTATATGACAGCATAATTGCTTTCTGGTCACAGTGGCATGCAAGGGAGAGTTTCATAAGTGATGAGTAACAGGAGACTGAGAAATAATGCCCTGTTTTTTGTTTTCTATAGTAACTGCTCGGAATAGAAATGCAAAGAGATCAACGGGTGAATTTCCAAGACATGTCTATTGAATGCTAAAGACACGTTTAAGCCTGCCTCCCTTATTTTTGGCTGACATTACTTGGAAAATATATAGTTAAAATCAGGAACCAAGCAAAGATCTATTTGCCTGTGTTTTTAATATTTCATGTTTTACTATAAAATCATTCATGTTTATGCAGTTGTGAAGGATGAGCTGAAACATGGAGTCTATCAGCTGAGACAGATTACAGAATATGACTGTCTGCAGTCCCCAGTCCCACTTTGAAAATCTAACCTCCATATCTTTGTCAAAGTTAACATGAAAATAGAGGTCAGATAAATAAATAACTGAAGATTTTTTTGGATACAGTAGAGAAAAAGGTTTTTTTTCTCTTAAAGATTTGAGCAACCAGTACTCAGCTGTCAGTCAGCTGCATGAATAAGTATTTCATAATCAAAGGGATTTCAAGGTGAAAAGGTGAAAAAGAAAATCATGAGGCAAACGTACTGATGCAAGATAAGTTTAATGACAGGGAAGTACAGTGCACATTTGGTGAAGGCGGTCACAGAGCACACAGGACATTCCCCTGCGAGCTCAGTGCAGCCCACGAATGGGAGACATCGGCTTTTCAGAAGTAACCACAGCTTCCCCCACCAGACCTGCGGAACCCAGAGGAGCCGCTGCCTCCATAGCAGCTCGCTATGCCAAAGGAGCGCCCGCCCCCAGTGGAGCCACCGCCGTAGGAGCTGCCTCCTCCAAAGCCGCCTACATTGCAGCTCCTGGAGATGATGGATCTTCTGCCTCCAAATGAGCCTCCGGAGCCAAACGACCTGCCCCCTCCATAGGAACCCCCCCCGCCCCCCCCATAGGAGCTACCCCCTCCGTAGGAACCCCCCATGCCCCCTCCATAGGAGCTGCCTCCTCCATAGGAGCCTCCAGAACCATAAGAGCCCCCTGATTCAATGGAGCCCTGTGGCCCTGAGAAGCCCCCAATGGGTGATGGGAATGAGGCGCCCACAACGCTCTCCTGTGGGCAGGAGTTGAGGATGGGGCCTGGGAAGTTGAGGAGCACAGGTGGGGGGTAGATGACGGCGCGGGAGTCCCCACAGGAGGTGACACAGGGCTGGCTGCAGACATTGGCGAAGGGCTGCGGGCAGGTCACCTCGCAGGGTGCAGAGCATCTGCTGCTCATCAGCTGTCCTCCTGAAGACATCTTCTGTGATGCAGATATACCTGCAGCAGGACATAAAACAGAAGGATGGAGCTCAGAAGCTAGAGTGAAAAAAGCTTGCAGCACTGAAGTTTTGCATCAGCGTGAAGAAAAAGTGAAAGATGACTTGAGAGAGGTTCAGACATATCTCCCTTACAAAGTTTTCTGCACATGCATGAACTAGCAGCTGGTAAATCACAAATGAATCCCTGCTGCTCTAGAAATACTGGTTAACATGGAGAGCAGAGGCAAAATCTTTGAGTCTTTAGAAGACCTTTTAGATTGTTGGTTTACAGTGCATAGCTCTGGAGTGATCTGAGAACACTGAACTAATCGGAGCATCTGCAAAAATTCACTGACTGTTAAAACTCTGTATCTACAAAGATATGCTTTAAAATGACATTGAAACTAGAAGGAAACAACAGAGCTTAGCAGCACATTTCCCATACAAGAACTATGTACTCAGAGAAGAGCAGAAAATAGTTTCCTAAAGCTTCCTATAGAGAATGAAGGAGATCCAACTCACCGGATCTGGAGAGGTGTAGATGAAGAGTGGCTGTGGATGAGACTGCAGCACTCAGAGCACTCGTATTTATATCCCTTCTCAGACCACCAGTAGGATGTGAGCCACGCTTTGTGCAAGAGCTTCCTACCTATTGCCAAACTGTGTTTTGCTGTATGGATTATTTCGGTAATTGTTCTAATTGTTCTCTTAAGTGATGTGATCACAACTTTATTCTCCACTCCAAGTCACATTACAAGCATTTTACAAGCATAATGAGTTTTAGCTTATTCTCTGACCATGACAGATTCACATAGCAGTTGATATTGTTCCTGGCCCTCATTGAAATTGAAATGGGAACGGTGCTATAATTCTATGTAAGGACTCTGTCCAGATGATAAACTGCTTTTATGCATAGTATTCCATTTCTCTTCTTCAAAATTGGGATAGCAACAGTTGGGTGGTGAACAGAATGCTGCCACTCACCCGTGGTGGGAAGAAGCAGAAGGCAGTGCCCAGGGTCCTCCATGTAAACTGGTATTTCTCAACTGTAGACGACTGACATTAACTGAGCAGCTAATGAAGAACTGCTGACTAGCAAAAACTGTCACATCATGAGCTGCCCACTGATGCCTGACAGAACTCGTTTGCATTCTGATGCAAGGTTTTAACTGTATAAGCTCTCTGTGCTCTATTTTCTAATGGTGTTTGAAAGCACAGGAAACCTGTGATGGAAACATTAAGTACAGTGTGACAAGTGGAACAGGCTGGAAACCAAACCAATTCGTTTCAGATCATCTGTGGTTGCTCTCTTCCCACAGCTGTGACTGAGAGCCAAAGTCGACAATTAATTCAGATTATTTGGACTCAGCAACAAAGCACTGAAGTTGGATGTTTGATAATGCTGACATTTATCCACCTGACGCTCGTTACAACCCCCCAAAAAAGGTTGATCACATCTGATCATCTCCCCCTGGTTATTGGTAAAGGAGATTTTGCATGGAGAGATCTCTTCCTATTTGTGGACTCTTCGCCCTGTCTGCTGGTACAAGAGACTTCTAAGCACTATTCCAGAAATACTGCTGAGGTATTTGTGAATAAAATAAAATAAGTCTTTTTTCCATTCTTAAGACTCTTACAGTTGTTTTATTTTAAACCACCTTTAGGCACACTCCACATGCATCCATTCCATGCCCCAAAAGTCTTCATTTGTTCCCTTACTGATGCCTCCTGGAGAACATCCATCTTGCTAAACCGTCACAGCTCTCCCGGAAGGTGACAAAAGAAGGAGAGCAATAAAAGCATTAAATGTTCTCACGCTGTGCTTCCTTGTAGTTAACTGGATGACACCGTACGTTTGATGAAGCTCCTCTGTAAGCAGTTATTTGGGTGGATGTTAGACAGAACTGACCTGCCCCATCTCACGAGTTGCAGGGATGAAATTCGCAACTCTCCCAATTGTTTGCAATTCTGAATTTCAACAGAACCTTCTGCAGAAGAGAAAATGTTTCCCCTGACAAAGGAAAACTCATGTCCTTCTCTTCCTAAAGACTTCCTAAAGACCAAGTCTTTACCTTGGTCAGCAAGCAGAGCTCAATTCATTGCCACTGCAATTCAAATGAGGTCAGGAGATGGCACTAGCCATAAAAATGAATAGAAAAAAAACCATTTAAGTATTACAGTAAGACAAAGGGCGTGTTGAGTATATAGAATGATGTGGGGCTGATTTACTAGCCATTATCAGTTATCAAAATAATTATTACAATTAGAAGTAGCTTATACAGCAAAATGCTTTGCTGGCTAACTACTGTGCCCCATGTGCAGGAGTGTGTTGCGTATGCTGCCAGCAGTTGGAAGGACTGTATAAAAGCACTGCATTTCTTCCAGGTTCACCAACGACTTCACTTCATCGGGTTTTCTCTGCGAGCCTGGTAAGTATTTCTCCTTAAGTTCCTTTACAGTTACTGAGATGTTTCCATTGCTGTTTAACTGGGGAATGAACTCTATGTCAGTTCTCTGTGATGCTCGGAAATGTTGGTTTTGTTAAACATTAGGTTATTGTAGCCATTCAGCTGTAGCCAATGGTAGATAAGTGGTCTTAAAATGTGAGGCTGCGTTCATGCAAACTATGAAGGGAGGGGGTTAGTTAAATCCCCTTAATTTGAGAAGGAGGTTACAACTCGGAACTCGGCAGTAATTAAGATATGTGTATGTATTAATGCAGAAGAGATAACCTCAGTTGATTTCTGCTTGTAACTACACAGTCTGAAAAGTCTATTTCCAAAATAATCCATTAATTGACAACACTGAGGCAGAAATTGGTCTCTAGCAGAACTGATCAGTGGTGGAACACTGATCAGAACAAACACTGGTTCAGAACCAAGGCAGGAGGAAGGCATTTTGAAAAGATTTATTCCTTACTGGCTGCTGCACCACTGCAAGAGAAGTTGCTTTGGGATCTGTATTGTTTAGACTTAGCCATACTGAGCAATAATATTTCAGACTGGACAGAAGATAAGAAGAATACAGTAAGAAAACAGTCTCATATTGTAAGAAAATAATTTATTCTATAGGAAGCAAACAGTTTGTCCTCACAAAGCTGGTACAAGAGCACAGAGATGGCACATATGTTTTATTTTAACTCCTTAATCACTGCTGCAGGTATATCTGCATCACAAAAGATGTCTTCAGGAGGACAGCTGATAAGCAGCAGATGCTCTGCACCCTGCGAGGTGACCTGCCCGCAGCCCTATGCCGATGTCTGCAGCCAGCCCTGTGTCACCTCCTGTGGGGACTCCCGTGCCGTTGTCTACCCCCCACCTGTGGTCATCACCTTCCCAGGCCCCACCCTCACCTCCTTCCCACAGGAGACCATTGTGGGTTCTTCATTCCCAGTACCCATTGGGGGCTTCTCAGGGCCACAGGGCTCCATTGAATCAGGGGGCTCTTATGGTTCTGGAGGCTCCTACGGAGGAGGCAGCTCCTATGGAGGGGGCATGGGGGGTTCCTACGGAGGGGGTAGCTCCTATGGAGGGGGCATGGGGGGTTCCTACGGAGGTGGCAGCTCCTATGGAGGGGGCAGTTCATTTGGCTCCGGAGGCTCATTTGGAGGCAGAAGATCCATCATCTCCAGGAGCTGCAATGTAGGCGGCTTTGGAGGAGGCAGCTCCTACGGCGGTGGCTCCACTGGGGGCGGGCGCTCCTTTGGCATAGCGAGCTGCTATGGAGGCAGCGGCTCCTCTGGGTTCCGCAGGTCTGGCGGGGGAAGCTGTGGTTACTTCTGAAAAGCCGATGTCTCCCATTCGTGGGCTGCGCTGAGCTCGCAGGGGAATGTCCTGTGTGCTCTGTGACCGCCTTCACCAAATGTGCACTGTACTTCCCTGTCATTAAAACTATTTTGCATTCAAACTCAACTCTCTATTTTTTTTTTTCCCCCTTTTAATCCGTGTTTTCAAGTCACCTTTTGAGTAATTCAGCAAATCTACAAGTGTTCTAAATGAGGATCAAATCCCTTTATTACACCGAAGTGTTGCGGTTGATGGGTAAGATTGATACGTCTTACACCAGATCCTTTGGTATTTGTGGTAAAGTCATGTGGCATAGAATCAAAAAGGTAAATCAACCAGTGCCTTCCTAGAAATACAGGCATGTATAGTGACAGCCATGTTCCTTTTGAGAATAGGAACCTACAATATCTGTTTAAATCAATTATAACATCATAATTTGTTGATGTGAAGGGTTTTGGTTTTTGATTTTTCTAAAGAATTTCTGGATATTGAGATTTGTGTGCATGCATGCCCTTGGGCTCTGGCTTAACTAAGTGCTCCGTGTGCCACTTAATTCCTATGTGGATACTTTCCCATAATAACATGACTCATCTTTATGAATCTGGTCATACCACTCTGCTCACTCTTCTTTTGTGCCAGAAGGAACTCCTGGACAATTTAAACCAGAAAACATTACCCAGTACTTTAAATCTACTCCATAATTTCCCACTTTTGATTTAAAATCTTTTGGGATTCATTCATCCCTGCCAAATTATTTCAATTGCTAATTGTAGTTATAATGATTTTTTTTTTTTTTGCATATTCTTCCTTCTCTAATCGCAGCCTATTTGGAGAGATCTCCCCTTTGCCCACAGTTATTCACATCTATTCTTGATCTTCTTTCACAGAAACTATCTACCACCTTTGATTTACTTATTTTCAAGAGGCTCACACAAAGGGATATGAAATTGTACAACATTTCTTCAAGGAGAAAGGAATTAAAAACCCTTTTATATCCAGTGGGAGAATAGGAGTCAATGAAGTCATCGTTTTGCAGTGCAACGAAGAAGAGCAAAATCATTTTGAAGGGGAAAGAACTCCCTCCCAACTGCAGAAGCAGCGAGGTGCTGACATACAAAAACAACAGTGGTATCCCAGGGCTGGGACACTGTTGAGAGCAGCTCAGACAAACCTTTTCCAGAGATAATTCAGGGGAGAGCATGGGGCGAGGAACCTCAGCAGTGCTCTTTCTGTAGCTGCTTCGTATAATTGCACTTTTTTTCTTCTTCCCAAAATGATCTCTTTTTTGAGCCCTTTGAATTGCTCAGCAGTTTCTGTAGGATGTTCTCCTCCTCAAGCAATTCACATCCCTGTAGTTTACCTGTTCATAACCACACTTATTACTTCTCTAGTTTCTGAGTTATCCCAAAATCCTCTCCCAGCAGTGTCTGCGTGACTACCTCCTCATCACTGCCTGTAAAAACGTAAACAGGAGAATAAATGCATCTGTGGATGTGAGAGCTGGGCTCAGGTGCTCCCTCTAGAGTTGCTCCCGGAGCTCAGGCAGTTGAAGGAGGCTGCTGCAGCCCTGCTCCTGCCGTGGGTTCTGTGGGAAGGGAGGCTGAGGCTGAGGCTGAGGCTGGAGGGGTCCTGAGGCTGAGGCAAGCGGCTGAGGGCTGGAGGCTGAGGGTAAGAGGCTGTGGGCTGGAGGAATGCTGAGGGCTGAAGGAATGCTGAGGGCTGAAGGAATGCTGAGGGCTGGAGGCTGAGGCTGGAGGCTGAGGCTGGAGGGGTCCTGAGGCCATGGGCACAGGTGAAAGCCCCAGGAGGAGGCTGCCAAGTGGGCTGAGCACCAGCAGAGCGCAGAAGGTGGGCTCAGAACTAAGGGAAGGAACTGGGTGACGCTGGGCTCTGCTCTCTGAAGGTGCCAGAGGCTGACACTCAGGCTGTGCCTGGGCAGAAACCATTGAAATCCTCTCTCGGCATCACATCTCATCTCCCCTGAACAGCTCCAGAACAGTGTGTAAAAGCTGCAGTTGCAGCTCTGTCTGGGTAAGAATAATCCTGATTGTCACCATGCTCTTGGGTTCATCCAAGCTAAGGATGTCTGTATACGCTGAATTACTGAATAGTTTCTGGGTTCCTAACTGCACACCTCTCCCCCCCCTTCCCCCCCCCCTCCCCCCCCATACCCATATGTACACATTTTCCTTTATTAGTGATGTTGCAACTTCTGTGCTATCAATTATCTCTTGGAAGCAAAGGGATTTCGGAGGATCCTCTAGGCAAAAGCACTTATTGGAAATGTTCTGAGGAAATGCTTTCAGACAGTTTTGCAAACACCCACTAATGTTTTGTACATGCAAAGTATTGTAGTGTTAGGAGGTTAATAACAGGCTGCCAGTATAAAACTCCACAGTACTGAATCATAGCGTCACTTTAAAATATATATGCCAGGGCCACCCATGTGATTCTCTGATTCAAGCAATGATGAGCACCTTGGGAATTTGGATCTCTTTGTTTTGTTTTGTTTTTTGATTAAAAGCCAGCTCTGCATTTGTTAGCCTAATCATACTATTTAAGATACGTTGGCCAAATATTCACCTTTCCAAAACAGGGCACATTTACAAAATTAAATAGCATTATGTCATCTGAGGGGGCTGGGTCTGTGCCTCAAACACAGGGAGATGCTGTTCACCACAGCAGGTCAAGCTGGGCACAGGCTGGTAACTCTGAATCACCAAAACCTTCCTGAGCAATCTTAAATAAAGCAGTGGTGTTCTTTTCCCTGGCTAGCCTGCACGGTAAATGGGGATGTTCCAGCCTTGCTTGCTTTGCCAGAGCTCTGCTCCCTTATCCAGGTCAGGCACACTCAGGTCTCCATATTTAGGAATTTTTCTGATGCAACTGTGACCATAACCACTGGAGAAGTGACTGGAGGGACAGTGACTTAATCCAAACCAGACTGAGCAGTTCCTAGATCCTGCTGACACCAAAGAGAGCTTTCTCCCTTCATGTTTCTTCCTGGGCTTGGCTGAGGCTGCTGCCACACCAAGCCCTTGCACAGTAATGCATCCCTGCTTGGAAGAGACCCCGACATGAAGTGAGGAGCGACCACAGGCAATGCTCAGCCCCAGGAGTGTCTCTCCAAGGCAATCCTGGACACTGCAGTCATACAGTGACTACAGTTTCTGTAAACATGCCCTAACTAGCTTCAAACTAGCAAGCACACTTACTGCTAATATTAGGTTAGGCTCTTATGCATTCTTGGAGGTCAAGATGCTTAGGGAAGGAAAACAAACCTCTGTTTTCTAAGGAATGGAGTCCCACAGAGGCTCTGGGTTGCTGCAGCATGGCTGGGGTTGTGTGCAAGCCAGGGTTTACTGCTATAGGCTGCCTTCATGTTCTCAGGGCTTCAAGAAGGGGTTTGATGCTTAAAATCCTGAAACGAAAGGAATCTGGGGATGGGACTGTTGAAGTCATATGCTGCTTAGAATAGGGTAATCAACACAAACAGCAAGCAAAACAATTACTGTAATTACACGTCAAATTTTGTTTGGGGAGTAATGGAACCTAATGCACAAATATGACGTTATTTTCTTGCATCAGCCTGGTGGTCCAGGATGGTATATAAAACCACCCATGATTCAGACACCTTCCAGCAGGTTCTCGTGACTTCTCCTCGGTGAACAGAGTAAGTTGGATTCTGATATAATTTCTTCTTTCTAAAAAGAAAACAAAAGCAAAAACAAATAGAAAAACAAAAGATCAGCGCTTATTGAAATATCTGGGTTAATTCTGGGGTTGAATTTTGGATGAATATTCTGCAATTTTGTATAATCGTCAGGAATTTATTTTCATAAGAAATTCATTTGCTTATTATTCATTTGAAGGCGGCAATGGACTGAGGCTTTAAAGTACATTTGAAATCTGGATAAAATTAAAGACATCTACTTTTGTTATATAGAGATTATATATAGAGACGCCTTTAGGGTGCCTTAGTTTATTTTAGCAAGCAGTACACATCTGGCAGCATTTTTCAGACGTCATGGCTACTTATTTTTATCTTACCTTGGGCAGAGACAAGATGGGTGAATATTGAGATAGGCAATACAAACAGTGAGGTGGTGAGATGGCTGCAGTCACCCCTCGGAGCGGAGGCAGCCCTCAGGACACCGTGCGCCTGTGGATGTGGCCTTGCAGAGCTCCTGGTCTGAACTTGGGAATTCTGCACCTGAGACCATATTGGGCATTTGTCCTGAATAGCCCAGGACAATATTTTGGCATTGCTAAATGCAGCTCTGCAGAAGAAATGGGAACAAAGTCAATGTCTACCGAAGGTGTATATTTCTCCAGGAGTTGCTCTGGGTGTTTTTCTACTATTTATGCAAGAAAATGCTCTTGTGCAAAGCATTCAACAGGCTGTGAAAGCATATATTAACCTGTATATAAGTTTCGTACTGTGTGCATGGATTTGGGTTTGATTTCTTAGGCATTCATTTCCCATGGTTTTGATTCTGCTGAGGGAGTTGCAGGTCAGTTGAAGAGCACTGGATTGATAAAACGAAGCAGCTTGAAAGGGTGGGAGCCTGAGGATGTCTGGATTAGGGCTTAAGGGACAGGAGAACCTTAGGTGAATAATGTCTATTTTGGCATTGTGTCTAAAACAAAAAAACAAAATCAAAGAAAAATAGCTTGAGTCAAATTGAACTCCACCTAGGCTTTTCTAATATACTGCTCAGCTAGAGGGGAAAAAAAAAAAGGTAATTGTTTTGGCTAAAAACAGAGTACTCCATTCAATCTCAAACAACAGACTGCCTACCTCCTTTACTTGGCCCTTTGATTAGGCATTTGCATAAGCTTGAAATGACAGCTCAAAATATAGTTTTATGTTTTCCAAATTATTTCTCCACTTTCTGATTTATTTTAAAAGCAAAAGGACATAGAATCCATGGTGTCTCTTCAAGGTTAACATTTGCTTAGCTTCAGCACTGACCTGCCCTGTTGGCTCTTTGAGGTCATATTTGCTCCTTTCTTGCAGGTCTACAGCACAACTAAACAATGTCTTGTGAGAAAACCCTGTGCACAGAGCCATGTGCTGCTGTAGGCAATGTGAAAGGCCCTGAGCCCTGCGCTGCTGCCTGCAGTGAGCCGTGTGTAATCTCCTGCCCTGACTCCCGTGTCATCATCTTCCCACCACCTGTGGTCGTCACCATCCCAGGGCCCATCCTCACCACCTACCCACAAGAGACCATCGTGGGTTCCACGGAGTCAGCTGAGCTGGCCAGCGCCCTGGAGTCAGGTGTAGCCATCGGCTCAGCGCAGAAGGGGGCTGAGTGCGCACTACCCTGTGCTGAGCCCTGTGCCACAAAGCTTGTGACAAAGTGTGAGGTCCCATGTGTGGCACCGTGTCCACCTCCATGTCCGCCTCCGTGTCCGCCTCCGTGTCCACCTCCGTGTGTGCCCCAGTGTGAGCCTCAGTGCGTGCCTCAGTGCGTGCCTCAGTGCGTGCCAGAGCGCTCCTATACTTATTCCACCCAGTGGAAGCATCCTTGCCAGAGAAGCTTCTGCAAGAAGCTCTAATCAGCCTACCCCAGAAAATAATCACAGGAAAACAGCAAGCAAAGGAGTGAACGGATACGGATCGTCATTTACAGGCATGGCTTTCAAGGTTCTTCCTACTACACAGGGAAGCACCCCAAAATCAGGACCTTGCTTCTAATTCCCGTTTAGTGCTTTAGCTTAGATTAATGCTTTCTTTATTCTTGTGGCTTTGCATCTTACATCTGTGCTTTTAACTTCCTCTACACAGTTTGACTTTGTGATTTAAACAAACAAAAAAGCACACCTAGGGATTTGAATGTCACACTCAGCAAAAATGAGGAAAAAGAACATCTTAATGAAATGCACCACACTGGAATGGGTAACTGGTTCTAGCTTTCCTTGTTTCTAGAAATATACGCTTTTCTAGACTTCATTATTCTTTCTGCAAATGTTTACTCCACTCTGCATTCACATTAAAAGGCTGCTGCATCAAACCATTGGCCTTCTGAATCTCCTTTTTCCTCTGCTACTCATTTGCAATGCTCTCCTGGAGATATTCTGTCATACAGAGGAAACAGAAGCTGTCCTTGACCCTCTTCCCAGACCAGCCACAACTTGATGCCCAGGGGAAATTAAGGGTTTTGTTCTGCTGTGAAAAAATGGGATATCTGTTCAGTCTATGCTGCAGCCTGAAAACCATTGAGAGCAAGTTTTAGTCACAGGGAAATGCTGATCTGTGTTTTCTAAGGTATATGCCTCAAGATTATAGTAAAATGTGTATTTTTTAAAATGTTATGTTCTAATGTGTATCCAATCCTATAGGGAAGTCTTCTTGCAAACAGGTTGCAGTTCTCCATATTTCTGCATTAAAGCCTTCCCAGCCTGCTTTTGGGGCAAAAACAAACAAACAAACAAACAAACAAAAAAAAACAAAACCAACTTCATTCATAAATATTGGCAGTCACCTGGAGACTTGAAGCACCACTTCCTCATTTCTGTGTCTGCCCAGCTGGTGCCAGCAGTGAGTCCCTCCAGGCAGACGCTACTTGGGAAGTCAGCTGTGTCCTGCTCATGCCAAGCAACTTCACATGCTGTTTTTATTCTAAAGATTATTTTGATTTCCTTCTTCTCTAATGGCTAAATACGTGTGCTGGCTTATTTAAAGCACAGTCTCTTTGTGCCTAGGAAATACTACGTCATTCTGGCAATTATATCCACTCAGAAACACCCCAAGATTTCTGCAGAACAAAGGGCCGCCTGGGTGCCTCACTGGCACCTTCCAAGGTATTACACACATAACATGGTATGTTAATACAATGTTAATAGTACATTACTTGGGTTACATTCCCCAAGACTCTGTAATGACTCTGATCTGGATGAAAAAAAAAAAGGTCATGATTTCACATACATTTACCTCAGTGTTTACTCAGGATATTTTATTTTAGTAAATGGACAATTTCCAAGATCGAGTTGTTTTTCTTTTGTTTTACGATGATAGCTTTTAACAATCAAGACAGACAGCTGCTTCCAAACATCCTGACTTCAAAAGAAAGGCACGCTGGGACCCCTTAGCTGAGCAATTCCAGGTATACAACATCACCTTCCAGGTGCCTACATTTTAAAAGAAGCTACTTTTTAATAATAAAGCAGTTGACATGACAAAACACCAAAAGTATTAAAGCAGAGTCTCTGGGCACCAGCAGGAACACCTTCCTCTGCACTGCCCTTCCCTGCCAGGTGGGGCCGTGCTTGGAGCAGGATATTCCACCATGGGGGAGCTGCTGGGAGAGTGGGGCTGCTTGGAAGTGCAGGCCCAGCCGGAAGCGCAGGTCCACCAAGAAGCGCAGACCCCAGTGGATGTGAAAGCCCTGCCGGAAGTACAAGGCCCAGTGGATGTGAAGGCCCAGCCGGAAGTGCAAGCCCCAGTGGATGTGAAGGCCCAGCCGGAAGTGCAGGCCCCAGTGGAAGTGAAGGCCCAGCCGGAAGTGCAGGCCCCAGTGGATGGGAAGGCCCAGCCGGAAGTGCAAACCCAGCAGGAAATGCAGGCCCTGTTGGAAGTTCAGGCCCCGGGGGAAGAGCAAGCCCACCACAAAGTGAAGGCCCACCACGAAGTGAAAGCCCCAGCAGGAGTGCAGGCCCCAGTGGAAGGGAGGCCCACTCACACTGGCAGGCCCCAGCAGGAGCACAGGCTGTCTGTGCACTGAAGGTGCTGCCCTCCTGTGGCGCCAGCCTGCTCCTGTTGGGCCTATGGAGAATTCTCAGAATGTGCTCCAGGCGAGCTGAGGTGCAAATTTAACTGCAGATGGTGGTGCAAAACCTGTCTGAACGCTAAGGGGCATGCTCCAGTGCACACCTTAAGCCAGGGTCACGGGGAGGGAGCCATAAAAGCAGCCTGGCTGTATGTCCAGGGTCCTTGATGCCAACTGCATCAGGAGAGCTGCTGCTACACCACAGCCTCTGCAGAGCTGCATGGTTACCTCTTTGTAAAAATAAACCTGATGAAAGCCTGTGCCAGCCCCTTGCTTTGACCTCTTTTTCTGTTTACCCTGTGAGAGAACTCCAAGTGTCACTTTCCCTGCTGCATTGCTTTTCAACATTTTATGCTGTTGCTGATTTTTATAGAATGTGGGTTATTGTGATATCACTTTTCACAGAAAATTGTAGTTGCTGCCTTAAAGCTAAATGACACTTCCATGGAGAAGGTTGGATCAGTCTCAGCTGTTGCTATCTTTTGACACATCTAACAGAAAGGATACTATTTCCCAAACACGACAGCTGATTTCTGGTGTTTGGTTGCTGATATAAATGAAGTAGCAGAGAGATTTGGCCATGCTAGCAGGGAAAAGCAGCTAGACAAGGAAGGAAAGAAACATGTTTAGGAAGACTTTTTGGTTCACGTTTACAAGTGAGGAAGAACTGCTCAGAATGTGGTAAACTTTCAGAACAGTTTATTAAATAAAATCCCTGGGAAGTCTGGGCCCCCTGGATTTGTGTGCAGCACAAAACCCCATGGGAGAGTTCAAAGCCTTCATATTCATGTTGCTACTCTTGAGAGTTACTTGCCCCTACATAATGCCCTTAACTACCTGTGTTTATGGTTATTCTTTAGAACTGCTTTGATAAAACACAATACGAAAGGTAATATGAGATGGACAAGTATCAGCAATTACTGCATTATGAGCAAGCAGCATTTTCAGAACAGTAAGGAACGTTTCATCACACATTGTGCTCACAATGCCATATCCTTCATCAAGATTTAATCTTCGCACATGAGTCAGCCCTG
Source organism: Perdix hodgsoniae (assembly GCA_035772895.1). Classification (NCBI taxonomy): domain Eukaryota; kingdom Metazoa; phylum Chordata; class Aves; order Galliformes; family Phasianidae; genus Perdix; species Perdix hodgsoniae. Next base: position 551,341 of record JAPSGF010000136.1, read on the forward strand.
CAAGTCTTCAAGGCAATATTTAGTTTCCAAAACTTGAGTCAGTAAAACATGCAAATAAACCAAAAGATATTATTTTGCAAAGGTAGTGTGTAAAAGGTAGATCCTCCCAAGCAAGTTCCTATTCCCTCCCTGTAACACTTCCATGGCAGCCTACAAAAATAAATCACCAGGTTCTAAGTGGCATAAGGAATAGATTTATGGCAAATGAGAAAGATCAAGAGAGACTTGCGTTCACAATATTTTAAATCTCCATATCTGGAGCTCAGTACCATGCAAAGTAACTGCTGACCACATATCATACATATTCAGACCAAAGCTTATTTCTGTTCAGAGAAAAAGGCACGATGTATTTAATGCAGAAAACCCAGGCTGTTGTCTTAGTTCTTAGTGATGATGGCTACACTTTATTGGAATAGGACAGGACACAACTCTGTGCCCTGGGTTTACTCATCACTCCTCACCATATCTGTGTTTCTGTGCTTAATCTGCTCATGCTCTTTTTTTTTCTCTGTTGACAAGCTTGCTGCCAATGTTTCGAAATGATCTCTAGATTATGTTGAATAATTGCGGAGATCCCTGGAACAACAGCCTGCGAAAGTCTTGGGCTTGTTCGGAACAGGTGCTTCAGGAGACATTGAATTCAGTTCTCTGACCTCAGTGCTACGCCGGGTTATTAGCATCTCAGTAATTGTGGAGTGAGATGCCCCAGTGTTGAGTAATTGTTCCTGTCTAAAACATAACATTGATGTTATTTCAGTGAATTGGTGAAATTAAAGCTTTTTTACTTTATGTTTGAATCTTTTTTTTCTTATTTTTCTTTTTTCTTTTTTTTTTTTCTTTTTAAATGCACAGCCTTCACTCCTGCACACAGTCAAGAGCATGGCTATGGGAGGGAGCCCATGGTTGCACGGAGGCAGTCAATTGCACAGAGCTTCTGCCTGGAGGGTGCTCTGATGTTGCATATCCCTTTCTTTAGCATTTGGAGGAGGGTTGTGCAAAAATGTTCACTACTTTGATGGTGTAGTGTTACTGATGCTGTACTGTGTAGCCTATTTTGCTTCCTGGGAATAAGGTGAGGAATGGGAAGGACCTGTGAGATGGTCACAGGCAAAGGATTTCAAGAACGACAGATTGGGATTCATCCTGGTGGTGACTCTAATTGTGTCTAATTGATGGGTGTTAGAAGGTAGTACTCCAAAACATGTATTATTATACAGTTCAACACTTCTGGCTCTTAGGATTTCTTTAGAAGCTTTTGATTCTGAACAGACTTACAACATCTAACCTGAACTGTGGACATCCCAAGGCACTTCCAGTCACTGTGCTCCACTGCTCCACTGTCTTTCCCAATGCATGCCGTGTTCAGGGAGGAGGGCTGGCTTGGTCTCACTTGTCAAGACAACACATATTCCCTATTAAAATAACAGCCTCAGTTTTCCCTGGTCAACAAACCATCATAAAAGTTACAAGAGCTCTGAACTCAACCAAAAAACTCATCACTGAACTTGTACGTTTATGCTATAAATTGTTCATTCGTTTTTGCTGCTGACTCACAAATGCTGGAGTTCAGTGTTGATTGGCACAAGCAGGATTGCTGAGTGAAAATGTTAGTAAAGTCAGTGGCAGTGCTGTTAAGGTCAGCTTTAAAGCAATAAGCATGAGCATTGTTTCTTAACAGTCATTACTATTCTAACATTTATTAGCACCTACTGGTAAATCTAACTACCGTTATATCACTATCACTCTAAATTTTTTTCACTGCTATTTTTCCTAATAATTTAGGCTTATATAGCAAATTCTTCAAGTTTCGTGGCTTGACTTTGTGTAGTATTTGTCCCGTAAGGGCTTTTACTATAGCTTGAGCATCTAACAATTCGTGGCATTTAAAAACTACACAAATTTACACATCCAAAAGTTCCAATCAAGAATTTTCTACAGATTCCCAAAAAAAGAGTGTCAGCTATGTTAAAAACCAGCCTAGCATCTTCATCTTCCCCCAGGAATACAGTCATCCTTTGAGATACCAAAGGATAGGGATGAAAGGTGATAGCAAAATCCCAGTTTGCAAAAATGACAGGCACTCATAGAGGCTTTGCTTGCAATAACTGTGACTATCAAGGTCTTGGGAGAGACACTCTGTTGGACAAAATTCTGTATTATAGAACTATAAAGCGGACCTATGGACAAGGCTGGAGTGGCAAAATGCAGCCTTCTGAGTAGACATCTTGCCATTCAGTTCAGCAAGATAAAAGGGAGGGTGCCTCCCATGTAGGCTGAGCACCATAAATATGCCTTTCTTCAATTCATTCCTCTCTTGTGCTTGTTTACACCCTTGACAATTTAAGCCTTGTTCTTTATAGCATAGATTACGGTTGAAATATGTGGGATGGTTATGGGGAAGCTCTAGGCAATGTTTATCTGGGTTGTTGTAATTTTTCCACAGAATTAAAGACTTCAAAGTACTTCTGCATGATTAACATGGTGTAGATACAGTAATCTGTTATGATAAAATTAATGGCATGTTACTGCAGTTTTAAGTCTTGGTAATGAGTAATAGTTTCACTTTAGAACAAGATCTTATTTCCCTAAGCAGACCCTTCATATCTCTGCAGGTCCAAGTTATTTTCTTTGCCACGAAGGACAGATTTTGGTCATGTTATGCTGAAGTTGAGTAGATAAATTTTGGAGACTTCTGGTCTTTACATGATGCGAATTGAAAAGAAAAAAAAAAAAAGTGGATTACCCTTCACAAAAAGTGGACTTGTATTGTTTAAAAAAAGATAGAAAACTGTCCTTGCAGTTCTCCTAATTAAACATATATAATACAAATGATAAAATCCCTACTTCTTCAGTGGTAGCTTTATTATTTCTCTGTGTAAAGACGTTATAACTCCCATGGAGGTGGAGAAGCCATAGATATATTCAGTGTCTGGCTCTGCTTCCAGCTGGAGGATTTGGGTTTCAAGCCAAGCTTTTCAAAATCTAACGAGGAATTGTGCACACTTCCTTTGAAAAGAAACTTCTCAGCCATAACCAGCGATCAACGTCAGTCATTTCTCAGTTGGGTGTCCACTACTTGGGGTTCAGAACTGTTTAACAATTAACCATAAGCAAAATAATTACAGCAGTTGAAGGAACGATCCTCACAACAACATCTGATTTGCAAGTAAATGAGATAATCACCAACAAATAGGTCTCACAGCCGGCAAGCAGCTGGAGGAGGTATAAAAGCATTTGCAGCTGAAAGCTGTTTACTTATTTCTTCCAGCTTTCTCTCTTCAGTGCATCAAGTAAGTTTGGGTTTATTCTTTTGACTGCTTTATCTTTACTTTTAGTTTTGGTTCAGAGCTTTGCGGCTTTCAGAGCTGCCAGCTAATAACCAGGTCTCTAATGGAAGCAGTCTACCGTGTGGTCTGACAGATGTGGGTTTGGGTTATTGGCAGATTTGGAGTCTTATGTGTACTTAGAGGCTTTCTATTGTGAATGCAGGATTGAAATTCTCATAGATACTGAAAGCTGGCATGATGGTGGTTAGCTGAATTCTAATCAAATGTTTGTTATCTCATATGCTGCTATTGAAGATTAAAACTTTAATCATTCTTCTCTTTCCATTTATTCACAGGCTTCTATCTCCTGTGTGTATTCGAGGTCTAGGTGAGTGGAAATGCATAGAAATCTTCAGTTTTCAGGATAAGGCACAATTTTGTCCTGAAAAGTAACTCCATAATTGAACACCCCAGCAACTTTTAGCTGTAGGCCCTGCCTGGTGTCATTTACCACTGTATTTGAGCTGGCATTTTCTGTAATGACCTCCTTGACTGTGAACACTTCTGGAAAAGCTCATTATTCTGTATTTAATGTCCTCCTTGTGCCAAGAGGATGCACTATAGGCAGTACCCTGAGGGGCACAGAAATTCACCCAAAAAACTGATGGGTTTTGGGCTGAAGAGCTGTGGGCAGGATTCTGCTTCTGCACTGGCTGTGACCACAGAAACCTCAGACTCTTGTGCTCCCAACCAAAGTTCTTCGGAGCCCTGAAGTAACCAGAACTTCTAATGGTACTTATAAATGGGAAGAATCAGGTCTAGTTTGGAATGGGGATGAAACTTTGTTTGTTTTCAGGCTGGCTGTTTACAGAAATCAACCTAGCATAGCAAAGCACTGAGCTCTCCAAGCCTCTGTGCACTCATGCTGTTTGTGCAGCCTTTGTCCCTGGTGTGGGCCTGGGCTGGCGTGTGCCATCCTTCATTGCAGGGAGCTGTGCACATCCGATGGAGGATAAGGTTTCATTCTGCTCTTCCCCTTGTGTTTCAGGCTTGTCAGCTTTACAGAGCAATGTCGTACTGCGGAGATGTGTGCATACCATACAGCAGCCCATGTGATGTGACCTGCCCTCCTCCCTTGGCCAGAGCCTGCAATGAGCTGTGTGTGACATCCTGCAATGACTCCAGAGCCACTGTGTACCCACCACCTGTGGTCCTGACTTTCCCTGGGCCAATTCTCAGCTCCTGCCCACAGGAAAGCATTGTGGGTAGCACTGGACCACTGGGCACTGGTGTCCCCTTTGGCCCTGTGGGTTGCTTTGGTTACAGGGGCTATGGAAATCCAGTTGGTTTAAGAGGATCCCTTCTTCTGGGGGAAGGGTATGGTTTTGGGAATGCATACAATTACAGCAGGTCTTACAATTCTTCATGCCCACCACTGGGAGGGGGGTTTTGTAGCCCATTCCCCTACCGCCGGTACAGCACTTCCAGCAGAGCTGGCTCAGGACCATGTTAAAAACATCAGGGAAGTTCACTGAGCAACCAGGGTATGGAAAACATGGCGGAAAATCATGAATAGGAAAATAGGCAAAGCTCGGATCTGTCTGCTCTGAATGGAGCCAGCAGAAGCTGGGTGCTCTCAGAGGTTTCTGAAAAATGTTCTTATAGGTGGAGTTGGGTAAAGTGTATAACCACATGTGCACCTCCTAATAAGCATCTTTTTCCGTTTAACACTCCAAGCTTTTGGCACTTTCTGTTTCTGTCTTCCCATCTCAGCATTATCCCACTCTTCTTGGGGATAGGCTAGATGTTCAGCTGTGGGGGTGGGGGGTGAATCCTGTGTACTGTGAGTGTTTTCTGGGGTGCCCTCAGTGCCCTTGAGGTTAACTTAATGTGTCCTGGCAAATTGTATGTTGTTTTGTGGTGTTCCACAAAAATAATAGAATAATGATGGAAACCTCATAAGTCTTAATATCATTTGCTTTAAAATGATTACATTGTAAAAGGGTCGAAATAGAACATATAACTGCAATGATACAGCTATAATAAGGAACGTAGGATTACTTATATCAAATGCATGCCTTTGTATCACAAACTTTGCTTTTAGTACTTGAAACTCCTGAAGTGTCTGGTTTTCATCCCCTGTGTTATTGCAACTGCTAATTCTGTTTATCACATCCATTAAAAACCAAACTGCACAGCACTGACCTGATGTTTGTTTCACCTCAGTTTTCCTCCCCTTACCTCTGTCTTGATGAAAATACTTCTCTTTCTTCCAAGCTCCTTAATTTCTCTCCCAGATCATGTTGAAAGTCTTTAGTAATTACTGAAAGCACTTTTCTTCCAGCCAGAAATATTCTGTTTCTTTGGAAAGAAGAGCTTTGGACATTCAGTTTTAGCTAAAAAAAAGAATGCTCTTAAGAGCAAGAGCTTGCCTTCCAGTCACACCCACTGCACGCTTCAAAGCACTGCTTTCTGCTCTCTGGGACCAGCTCAATGTGGGAGCTTTCCCAGAAAATTTACTGGTTCTAAAAGCTTTATAGGGCAAAAACTTTACTCACTGTGTTTACCCACTGGTGTGCTGAATTAGATTACACATGATGACTAGTTTTTGATAGAAACCATGTCCCTGCCCTAGTGTGAGCTGTAATCTGTGCTTGTTTGGCTATACCAGGTGGGATAGAAGTGCTTTCTTGTCTTTGTTGTTTATCAGAGATAAAGGTGCTCCCTGAACCTGCTATGGCAACTACAACACAGAAAATGTATTAAGTCTAAACCCAAGACAGGGCAAAGATGCCCAAGTTAAGGCAAAGCAATCTACAACAGATTCCCCAGGAATCTGGGGAGAGATTTTTAAGATGCTGTGGTCACCCTGTGTGTGCAGGGGTGAGGGCAGCCCACCCTCTGTGCGAGCCTTTCCAATGCAGTGAGGCAATAGGAATCCTTCCTCTCATACCTAGAACTAGTTGGCTTTGTTACTGCTTCCTGAGAGCACTGACTGTCTCAACTCTCTGTCTGGCTGCCAACCTCATTTACATAAACTGTCAGATAATGGAATGGTAATTATAAATAATAATGTTAACAAGTACAAGACATGCCTGAGATCTCCTCCCAGAGTCTCACTTAATTGCCAAGATCTGCTGGTAAATTATTTGGCCTCTGTCTTAATCGTCCCCTCTAGAAATCATCGGCAGTAATTTCCCATTTCATGTAGGCTGTTACACAGGCCTGCCCAGAGCAGTATTATACCTGCTGGGCAAAACACTTAATATAATAGAAAACTGCAAAAGGGAAAGGCTGACTTGAAGGCAGGAGAAATCAGAAAAGAAAACGTTGGCTGTGGTGTGCACCTAGATTGTGCCAATGTGAAAATAGTTTAGTTTGAATGAGTTTTATGGACCTCGTGCTGGACTCTCCAAGTTTTGCAACACCTCCTTGATCCCGTGAATGAAATCCTTGGTCCTCTGGAACGAAATCCTCAGTAAGTCAGGTGGCTCGTGGTCACATTTGCCAATGCAACACCAGCAATCATCTGAGTTGGGGTGGATTCTGAAAAGGATGGTAGAATAGTGAAGGGTGGTGAAGGATGCCTACAGTTTCTTTTTTTATGTACAGTGTGGGTAGTTCCCTATAAGAACAGCTGTATCTGCTGCAAGGTGTATTCTGTATACATACACATACATACCCTGTTGCTGCAACACTGAGGAGGTATTGGGCTGAGGGTTTGGGAGGCAAAGCTGCAGTTCCTGTTGCCAGAGTGAGCACAACAGCAGGGTTTGGGAAACACCAAACCTGCATTTTCTGGTTCTAGCCTTGCCTTACAGGCTGGACATCTCTAGGAGGGTAGGTGTGCTCTAGGCCGAAGCCTGAGCTGGTAGTGACCTATCTCCTTACAAAACGAAGAGCATATACAAAGCCAGTTGAGTGAATTGGACTGTTTTTATTGATTTTTTTTGATAGAATTACTAAAAGACGGGCTAAATAATGTGCTCAGACACACTTGTTGGTTCAGAGGGAGAGCTGGGAGGAGAACCCGAGCACACCGACTCCTCTTTTATTTCCTGTCACTGATCATTGTTTGGAGAGCTACAATAGACAAAAGAGGAGATCTTCCAGCTACAAGGCACTGACAGCCTAAATACACATCTCCAAGGCAACAGGAAGAACAATCACTGTCTACACAACACAAAAGAAAAACTTCTTTAGAGGAAATTAAGGCTGTACAGTTGATACTGTCGAGCATAACTGACAGAACTTCTGGGGCAGGGATGTGATGGCTAACAGCCTGCTGACATTAAGTCTTATTTCTGCCTTTCAGCTTCAAAACATGTTAAACAATGCATGTTGATGTATGAAATCTTTAAGATTATTAAAGGATATTCCCTAAGCCAAGGGCTGATCAGTATGACAATACTATTGCCTCGATTCCAAGTTCAGTAACATCAGCTGAGAGCTGGGCATGAGTTTCCATGTTTCACAGACAATTTAAGACCAATGATACTAAGTAAGCCACAGCCTTGTACTCTGTTTTGCAGTGCTCTGTTCTGGGTAGTGGAAAAGTGTTTCCCTTTATAGCAATTTCCAGCTAACAGTCCTACACTAAGGATAGAATTTGAATTCAAAACAAAGGATTTGCAAGTATTGCTCCAAAGTGCAGATTTCCTTTGTTTGAAAGGGAATAGGAAATAGTAATTAAAGGATCATACGGACTACCATGGCTTCAGACTGAAATCTGGGACCCTTATTGCCAGCTTTGACCTAGTATTCATAATACAAAAAAACCCAGGCAAGCACCAGTATATGGCCAGTGCATATGCAGATACTGGTTAAATGGAGCAACGTATTGTGAAAAGTTACTTTGAATCTTTGTAACAAAGCAAATCTGATTTCCCTTTGTTTCCAACAAATTCAATAGTTATAGTGAAGACAAAGACAGCCCCCACCACTTTGACATGTAAGACATCTGTAGACAATAACGTAGGTATAATTCCATGCAGGGTGGAGTTGCTCAGTTAAGAGAAACAATGCACAAAGCGGTTACCTTGATTGGCATGTGCAAAAAGTGTATTTGGTAACTGGAGGGACAAGGGCAAATGATGACATGAATGCAAAGGGACCATATAAAAGTCCCTGCAGCCCAGAGCCTTCAAGCCACTTTGGTTCTCCTGGTTTTGCGCCTGCTGTTGAACCAAGTAAGTGATACTCTTTGTGGGACGGGGGAGGGTAACATGAAAAATGTCATTTCCATTTCCATTCAGGTTGAGAGTGCTGTATTACTTAACAATGTGGAACAGAGTAACGGGAAATAGAGTAAAATGTATTTCTTCTTTCTGACCTTTCATTATAAATTTCCCTGTAGCATTTGCTCTCAGCATGTGTTCCTTCACTGTGATGGCTTTGGGTAAAGGAGGGCTGCACAGCACTGTAACGCTTCACCTGGCCCTGCCACTGTCTGTCTTCTAGGCCCACTTCCACCCCTACAATGGCTTTCTATAAGCAGCCCTGTGACTACAGCCGCCCCTTGCCACCCTGCGAGGTGACCTGCCCACAGCCCTATGCCAATGCCTGCAGCCAGCCCTGCATCACCTCCTGCGGGGACTCCCGCGCTATCGTCTACCCTCCGCCTGTGGTCATCACCTTCCCAGGCCCCATCCTCAGCTCCTGCCCTCAGGAGAGCATCGTGGGCACCTCAGCCCCGCTGGAGCTGGGCAGCTCCTTTGGCCATGGAAGCTACCTGGAGGCCCAGAGCGCGGCGGGTCCTGCTGCAGCCGGCCGCTACTCCTACCCCTGCTATACCCGCCGGGCAGCATCCCGCCCTCTGAAGCCCTGCATCACTCTGCCACCTCCACCGCCCACCAAGACCTGGCAAGAACAGGAACAGGAGCAAATCCACAGCCTCTGAGCAAGCACAGAGGTGCAGCTATCGGAGGGCCTCGCCAGGAGCTGGCTGCACACTCAGCCATCCCGAGGAGCAAGCTTAAATGCCAGCCCCCCTTTGCATGAGATCTCTGCTTTTTTCTTTGCTATCATGTAAATTTAACTCAATCCCACTGCATTGTTCCCTGCAGTATTGCAGTGCTCTGATAAATCCCATTTGTCGTTCTCAATAAAATCCTTTCTGCTGCACGATATCAAGTTTTCTTCTTCTATTAATTTGGTTTCTAATCAGCAGCTCACTGATGCTGAAATAATCCTTGATGAATAGTACCTAATAAAGTCTTTAAAGGAGATCCCAGGCCTTGATATGGATCCTAAACACTTCACATGGATGTTATACAAGTACTATATATTTGATGCATTTGAGAACCTGAAGTTCCTGAAGAAAATCCAATGGTAAAGAGCAACACGTACCCTTCAGTGTTCCTCCTACAGGGAAAGGCTCTCTATTCAGTCTTTGCCATGACAAGTTCACACAAGAGCATTTTTTCCCTGAACAAAGAAAAAAATGCATCCTCAGATGGTAAGTTAGATGGGGATTACTGATCTCCCCTCCTGTCAACATCTCCGAGAGCTGAGCTTGTGCAGAAAAATGCCCAGCTTTATGCAAGCTATAGTGCATGAACTGGCAGAGCTGAGCTTAGCTAATCATATCACAGCTATGCTTACTGGCCACAACAAAATTGCAAGCTGCGGCCTCATTTGAAGAAATCAGCCTTTCAGTTTAACATTTTCTATCACCTCAACCATGCTGACATATAACATACATCATAAGGAGTGCCCAGAAGAAGTCTGACAGGTCAGCACCATTTTTCCACTTTCTGAAAAACTCATGAGTATGAAACAACATTGACCATGAGGTCACACTGCTTTACCAACCAATATTTGTAGCATGTGCAACTTGCGTGGATGATGCAAATTTTTTCCTGACTTATCGTAATTACTATGATGTTCCCTTCTTCATCATGTTGTTACGCAACAATGCACCTCATGTTTCAGCTCCTTTCAAGACTTCAATGACCAGATCCTTCCTGGTATCAATCCACTCCCTCGGTTGGTTTTAAGTGGGAATGAATCAGGATCTTTCTATGATTCCCTGATTTTTGCTTACTTCTCTGTCCTAAGCAGTATCAGTCACCTGGTTGTGTGGTCCATGATGCCATGATAGTGGATATTATCACAATAATTCATTATTTTCTTAGTGTCTGGTTGCAGGTAATAGAAGTCTCTTGCACCTTGGAGCTTCAAGGATAATACAGTCCACGCCTCAGCTCCAAATGGATTTTACAACAAATTTTAAGAATTTATAAGATATCATACAATTGTCAGGAAGTTTCATCCCAGCTGAGGTACTTTGCACTATGGAGTGCTAAAACCTGGGACTTGTTTCAGTGAGGGTGATATCTGGTGAATCTGTACGGGAAAAGGCGTTTATAGTAGGATGACGTAGAGAGGCGTAAAGGGAAGATGGGAATTGCCTAATAGATGCCAACAGTGAGTAAAATGATTACATACTATGAGGTGTAATTGCTTGTGTTTTGAATCTGATCAAACCTCATACACAAAAGATGCCTCAGATCCTCCTGGCTACCTGAGAAGCAGCATAAAAGCACACGCTGCTCACCTCTCCTCCAACAGCTCTTCCTGACTTCTCCTCTGCGACTTGAGTAAGTTGTTCATTCTCTTTTCCTTTTCAATATACTCTTTTAATGATAATTCTAACTGAGTCTTACATGGGTATTTGCTGGTGCACAGACTGGGCAGCCTTTCCTTAAAGGCAGATCGCTGATCCTGCAGAGGATGCGGGGCTGGTGTTATCCAGTTCCTTGAGGGACTTTGTTAAGTCCTGTACTTCAAGAGTTTTGAGACTTCTGGTTCCTAAACGTGCTATAGAAAGTGCTGCAATCGGGCAGTGTAACCAGGGGAGCACTGTGTACAGACACAGCAAAAATGAGGGTTGTTTGGAGTACAGAGAAAGGCTAAGAAGTGTTGAGAGCTTGGTGAGTAGAGAGGATAAATGTAACTCAAGGATGGGAAAACAACCAGGAACTACAAAGCCATATCAGCTGTGCTCACCGAACTACTCAACCTGGTAGCATCCACAGCAAATACACCTGGATGTGCAAACAGATCCCTGTCCTACCACCTCATCCACATGTATTCCTCTGTCTTCCTCTGTTTCAGATCCACTTCCACTGCAGAACAATGTCTTCCTACAGACAGCTGTGCAACTACCAGTGCTTCAATCCATGCGAGGTCACCTGCCCACCACCCATTGCCAACACCTGGAACGAGCCCTGTGTCACATCATGCGGTGACTCCAGGGCAGTGGTCTACCCACCCCCTGTTGTCATCACTTTTCCTGGGCCAATTCTCAGCTCCTGCCCTCAGGAAAGCATAGTGGGGTCCTCAGCACCAGCTGGCATTTGGGGCTCACTTGGCTATGGGGAGTCCTATGGCTACAGAGGCTCTCTGGTTCATGGGGGCTCACAGGGAAGCAAGTTCTCATATCCTTATTGCTCCCAGAGGTTCAGTGGCTATCGCTCTAGAAAGTGTGACCCCTGCCAAACCCAGCAAGAATATACCTGCAGCAAGAGCAGTCAGGAGACTGAATGCAAGATCCAAACTCAAGAGTAAGATAAGCAACACGAGTTTCTAAGGTGCTGGCCTAAAAAGGATGATCCTTGTTAATGCTTTACAGTACATTTGTGCTCATATCTGCTTATATACTTCTTCCTCTGTTAGAAGTGTGCTCTTCTATTCTTCTTATGGTCCAGATTTTCAAATGTATTAATATTTCTTCTATGCTCAGTTGTATGTTATACAAGAATAATGGAGGAGTTGTGATGCTGTGACTTTTTTTTCACCTGACACTGCCTGGTGTCCATCATGAGCTATGTTAAGGGATGAAAACTGGATCAAACTTAAAGCTGCAGAAGAAGAAGAGAACACTGTGCTTGAAATGAAGATTCCTGAAGAAGTCTCGCTTGTTATAGCCTCAATATCTGTTTTCTGTATGAGCGTGTTTTTTCTACTGTAAACTTCCCTGTGCTATCTCCTATTAAAAAGTCACTTTGCATTATGATATTTGCATTCTTGTTTTCTTTACTATCTGATTTTCAAGTCAAGTTGGTAGAGACAATCTCCTGTTTAGAATGTTGGTGTTTCCATCCTTGTTAAGCTCCATACAAGAGGGGAGGAGAGACCTTAAAAGACCAAAATCATTATGTTACTCTTCAGTATAGCCAGTTTTCCCATGCTGTTGATATATACTCAGTGATGGTTTGCTCAGCCATAGGGAAAAGAATTTTAGTTTAAGGACTAATATATTAGTCTAGCAAAAGGAATTAATGAGTGCTAATTCTAAGGCTTTCCATTTCAACTTTGCTTGGTAGATGAACAGCCTTCTTTTCTCTCAATTCTGCTCAACAAGAAGCACTAGAGTCATAACAGATAACTCATCTTTGCAGTTCACAAAGTGCAAGGATGTTTTCCTTGGATTTCACATATATTGTTTTGGAAGTCACTCATTATGGCCTAATGAGAAATGGACATTTGCCAAACTGGGGAAAAACAGCGAGAGGTCAGCCAAAAATCTCAGCAATGAAGCTGATGATGGAAAAATGGGTATAAAGTAAGCAGGACACGACCACCCTAGACTGCACAGGTCCAGAGGGATATCAGTGGCATATATTAATGAGTTCTTGGAAAAGAATGAATATGTGTACCAATGTACTGCATATGTTACTTAATTGTTCAAATGTAGAATCTGAACTCTATGATTGTGTGCTTGTTTGTCACATCAGCTGGTATGAATTGTGATGAATGAAGGAATCCTCCTTTCTGACGCTGCATTGGTGTTAGAGAGTTTTCTTCCCAGGTTTTGGATGATGCTGTGTTTTTCCTTTAAACTTTGCACTGCTAGGACTTATCGATGTCAAAAAATAACGCAGAGAAAGGAAAGGAGGCACACAGCGATTTTCATGCTCAGACACAATACATGGAGGAAGCATAAGAAGAGAACACAGGGTAGACAACAGAAGGCAGCAGCTCATTAAGGACCCTCGTCACAACATGGAGCACATTTTGCATTCAGCAAAGACTTTACATCACACATTTAATTTAATTGCACTTATCCTTAAGTCAGTAAACTTGAACAGTTCTGATCTTGAATAAGCAAGTTACTATCCAATACTCTTCTAAATGGATTTAATATAATAATAAAACACTGTACTAAGTTAACAGCTGTGAGGTTACTTAGCTAATTGTTCTCAATTTACACCTCAGCAACTATTTATCGTTTCCAGATGGTTCTTAAGCACTGCTGGGTCACTCCCTATTTATTGGGAGTTCTCGATGCTGCTTTCACTTTAAAGTACTCTTCTTGTGGTTATCTAAGCTACCTTTCTGAAGGTGACTGTTGAATTCTTTCTTATTCTTGAGGTTTCTACTGAGGATCTCCTTTGCACAGAAGCTGAAGGAGGGTAATGGTATCTACTCTTGGTTGTTTGCAATCCCAGCTGAGGTAACTTTATGATCTCAGGAAGCTGGTGTCATGGTTTCATGGCTGCCCATTGGTATTCCACATCATAACATCATGTAGTGCACAGGAAAAGTACAGAGGACTCAAATTTCCTTTATTTTAGGCTTGGGTTTCAACTATGGATAATACTTTGTCACTGGAAAGTTGTCTCTGTTGCTATGGACCTGGTAATATTTCTTCTTTGTTTCTTTATGCCACTTAGACTTAGCATAAGCTAACATTCACTCTCTATTTTTCTGCTAGGTGGAATTGGGATGGCTCTGATTGAAAAGGCAGGGGAAGTAAGGATGAGCTATTGAAGTAGTTTTAGAGTGGATATTTAGTATTCCACAATGGTCTTGATGCTTTTAACCAAAGGCTGGGCAGTTTTCTCACACGTGGTTCCTTGCAAAGATTAAATCATGCATGCAGTCAAGCCTGGCATGTTGTAAGGAGGGTTACATGATGAATGGATCCCTAGGCACTGCGTAAACACTGCTGATGAGAGCACAGTATTCATCTCCTTGATCTTTGAGATAAGAGGGTGGTTGGGTTCAGTTGGTTTTCTGGAGCTGCATTACTCCAAACCAGAGACAGCCAGCGTGAATGGTATTTGAAGGCATTCTTAAATCTTTGGGAGCAAAGAACTATTCATCTTCAGCAAAGCGAAGGGAGCAGTGCTGGATGGACTTGGCTGCATCCAAAAGGGGCAGTTTAATAATCTGCCTCAAATGTGAATGGGCTCTGAAGGTGTACAGTGTTCTTATTCCTTGGAGTTGAAGGCTCAGATGGGTTGGATGAGTCACAGTGCAGGATCCCATCAGTGGATCTTTCCCATTAGACAACAGGGCATTAGACATATGGCAGTTGAAACTCTATTGAAGAAATAACACATGGACCCCAAAGAACATAAACACGTGTGGGTCGGTTTCAATAATGCTAGCTTTTATTACTTTGACATTGAGGAATGCTTTGCGTAAAGAAGGCTTGAATTTCTAAGAGCAGAAAAGATGCATTTTTGAGTAATATGACTTAAAAGCCAAAGAGATTGTAAGAAGAAGGCAGGCAGAAGAGCATTTCCAGAGACCAGTGGTTCCCACGGGGCCCAAGAGAACAGCTGGCAGCTGTGGGCAAGCAGGGCTTTGGGATGACCCTCAGCTCTGCTACACCTCCAGTTCCTGCTGTTGGTTCCTTGCTGTTTCTCTACCCCTGCACACCTTTAGCAGTGCTCAGCAGGGCCTGCAGTCCCTGTAGCGCTGGCTCCTGCCCTGCTGGAAGGAGAAGGAGCCTCCATAGATGGCGGAGCCCTGCAGGCCCCAGGGCTGGTCCAGCCCCAGTGGGGCTGAGCTGCCCACGATGCTCTCCTGAGGGCAGGAGCTGAGGATGGGGCCTGGGAAGGTGATGACCACAGGTGGGGGGTAGACAACAGCACGGGAGTCCCCGCAGGAGGTGACACAGGGCTGGCTGCAGGCATCAGCGTAGGGCTGTGGGCAGGTCACCTCACAGGGCGGCAGGCAGCGGGAGCTGAGCTGCTGGCTCCAGAAGGACATCTTTATGGTGGGAGGCAAACCTGCAACACAGTTGGGGAGCTGAGTCCTCCTAGCACCCACAATCCATCATAGAGTCCACCCTGCTCAGCCCCATGCAGCTCTTCCATCCCCTCCCTCAGGTTCTGCACAGCTTTCCTGCAAAGCTATGGGCTGAGATAGCGTGAACCTTAACTCTAAAGAGGACAAAGGAGGTTAAGGAATCAAACTTACCTGTCTCAATGAGGGGGAGAAGTGAAGTGCTGTGGTTTGAGGACTTCTGAGCCCAGAGCCATTATATACCATCCTGTGTTGCCTGCGGGAAATGAGGCATCGAGTTCATTTTGTTGCAAAACACAGCAGTGCCTGTCACTCCCCAGGCTTCTGTGATTGCTTTATTCAGTCTTTGTCTGAACAATTATCAGTTTCTCCCAACACCCTCTTGCTTGTTCTTTAGATTTTTGAAGCCACTTCACTTCCTGAAGCACAGATTATTATTATTATTATTATTATTATTCCTTTCTGATGTTCCGAAACTGTTGGAAAACTGTTTATGCAAATACTCCACTTTAGTCAGCGTGTGCCAAGCTCTCTTTAGAATCATAAGTAATACAATGCTCTGTGGGCTGATTTTCTTCTCTTTAATTCCTGCTGATATTGAGGTGAAGTGCTGCAGGGCTTAGATTACAGGTCAGCGGATGTTTGCAGCGTTCTCAGAGATCAAACGCATCATAGCTGCATAGGTCTTCATGCATAGGTCTGCATGAAGAAAAGCAAGGGGTAAAGTCTTCTTTATCTCTTGACATTGCTGGTAAAAATGTGATTGTGATCCCTAATAAGGTAGTAAGGTATCCGGAGCTGAAATACAGTCATGAATACAATGGGAGAATAAAAAAAAAGAAAAAGAATAAGAAAAATCCTTTCTGATAGAGTATCTTTAATGGCACTAAAGAGAAACAAAACCAAACCACAAACAGATAAATGGAGGGAAGCCCATTGGATGACTTCTTCGAAGGAAGAATGCTGAGGAAACCCTGAGCTGAGTAATAGTGTGGAAGCCATTAAGAGAGTGAGGAGTGATGTGCAGCCTGTGTGTTCCAGGTTTGTCAGCTCAGGCACGATTCTCTCTGCTCAAGTCACTCTCAGTGAAGCCACAAGAGTGCAGTGCTGAGTCCTGCCTTAACCCTGTGGATATTTATCCTGCGGTCAGTTAGGTTTTGCGGCCATCCCAGCCACAGTTTAACTTGGCCACAACGACAGCAGTCAGATTTTTGGCTTAACTATACTCACAGCAAGGCATATGTGTTGTTTTTAAAGCACTGAGAAGGACTTGTTCTCAAGCAGAAAGTCCTGCTCAATCCTCCTCCTTGGCAATGACTCCTTTTCCATTGCATTCCCTTCTCTTTGAGGTGTCTCATCCACTTGGGTGCTGTTAGTTGCTGGGTGCTGTTAGTTGACTCCTCCTAGGGTGTAGTAGACGTGCCATTGCAACTTGGGTGTGCTGTCACCGAGCGAGACAAATTCCACCCACTCCGTATGAGATGCACTCATGGATGGATGATTCCATGGGCTTGCAAGAATCACGCAGAAATGTTTTGGCATCATGGCCTGGCTTAGGATTTCATTTAGAATCTGGAATGAAGGGTTTCTAATTGTTGATTGTGGTGGTCCTCTGAACCAGCTGGGAAGATTTGTCCACCATTCTCTTAAAGAAATAATTGAATTCATGAAAAGTTTGCAGGTACATCTGAATGTCTTTTTTGATGGTGTTAAACAATATATATATATATATATATTTTAATATAGAAAGGTTT
This sequence comes from Perdix hodgsoniae, assembly GCA_035772895.1. Classification (NCBI taxonomy): domain Eukaryota; kingdom Metazoa; phylum Chordata; class Aves; order Galliformes; family Phasianidae; genus Perdix; species Perdix hodgsoniae. The sequence goes on from JAPSGF010000136.1 coordinate 568,403, forward strand.
TTTTTACACTAATTTAGGGAATGTCTTTGATAGTTTAAATGCAAAGGATCCACATTTGTGGTACTGTCAATTGACATACAAGCATAATGCAAAGCTATTCTGTGCTAAATTTGCTTCTCAATGAACTGCTTGGCTCTGAATATTGTTTTATAATGCATTTGCACTGACAGTAATGGCTGAGTTGTTCAGACCAGCAAAACACATATCAGGGAAAAGCATTAAGATGGGAATCTAGACCCAGCTTTTTAAAATAATAAACTTGAAGCATGGGGCTGCCACTGTAAACACTGTGAGTCAGAAGAACAACTTTGGAGTGTCAGCAGTATCGATAGATTCTCCTATGCAGTTTCCTCTGCCCTTTCTGGAGGGCAGGATGCTTCGGAGAGGGTTGCATCTCCAAGAACTATATGATTCATTTACAAGTAGCACCATGGCTGTCATCACCCATCTCCAAACCAAGTGAAACCAGGTGTGGTTGAGGCAGCGAGAAGAGCCCGGGTGGGTCATTTCCCCAAAACATGCTCCTTCCTCCTTTTGTTTCTATTCGTGTCTCTTGTTTGTGTAAGTCTTTCACTACCGGTAGCTTCAAAGATGTCTGTAAGCATTGCTGGGAATTGACAGGGAAGCCCCAGGGCAGCCCTGGGAGAGGCTCCCCAGCCTTTTGCAAGGGTCACCTGCACAGCATCATTTGTACTGATAACAGTTACCAAATGCAGGGGGTGAACTGGAACAAAAATTCTGTTTTGGAAGAGGAGTCACAAGGTTACTCAAAATCAGGGACTCAACCTCAAACTGCCATGAAAGAGATGGATTTTAGAGTTGGAGAACACACCACCTTGAGGACAGAAACAAGCTTTAGTAGCATTACATCAATGTGAATACACCAAGTGCGTAGATCATACTGAAAATAATTTTATTAGTAAATAACTGGAGAACTGAAGTCAGGGCACAGGATCAGCAGAATAGAGCTGTTGAAATAAGCAGCCAATCTTTCTGCATTAGCTGCATCCGCACTTAAAGATTTCAGCCTCGGGTTTCCGTAGGGTGGTGCATGGTTTGGCTCTGAGATCTTCAGTAATGACCCCATGGAGTCTGTAATGATGAAGGCTGGACAAAAATTTCCCATTGTCCAGGGTCCCTATTATCCATGGATAACATTTACATACCACTTTGTGCTGCCAGAGCTTGAAGTGGGACAGATGATTTGTGTTTGTTTCTTGGCCAGGAGGACTGTAACAAATGTTTCCCACCTCTAAACCCATTAAGCTGTCGCGGAAGGTGACTACAGAGCCTAATGTGTCTCGTGTAATTCATAGGAAATAATACACGTGGGTATGATGCGGTGAGTTGCACAATGGCCCCTTACTGAGTGATAATTTGGAAAAGTGGCATCCCAGGTACTGTGTTTATGGATAAATTTCTGAGCAAACTTTGCTCTGTGAGGAGTTCAGAGAAATAGGGGAAAAAAAAATCATCCCAGAACAAGAGGAAAAAAGATGCATATATACCTGTAAGGAATTTAGAGCTTGAAGCTTCATGAGGAAAGCATTCATAAGGCTTTTTTCTGTCATGGTAACAATGACAAGAGCACAATAGCAATCACTGTCACTGAGCAAAATAATTGCATTATCTGGGGCAGTTACAGGTGGAGTGAATTTCTGTTTGATAATGCATTAGGACGTCACATGTGAGGAATGTCTCACATCCTCCCGATTGCCCAAGAAAGAACATAAAAGCACTCACAGTGCTGGGCTACTCCAACCGACTCTCATTGCTGCTCTGTGCTGAGGAGGGGTAAGTCTGAGCCTTTTTCCTTCTGCTTTTATGATATTTCTACAGCAGTGTTGGACTTGAACTGGCACAGAGCTATGATTTTTAGAAATGATTTAAATGTTGGAAGCTTTCTTTTTGGTGAGGACTGTCTTCCAGGTAGTAGCAGGCTGCAAATGGGTAAGAAAAGGGTATTCAGAGCAGGTTAAGGTTTAGAGTAAGTGAATTTAGATATAGTGAAACGTAGTGAATTCCTGTGTCCTGCAGCCTGGCCATTTTTTCTTTAGGAAATTACCTTCTTTTGTACACATTGATTACCATAACAAGTGAACTCTGGCTCTAAAATTGATCAAGGAATATACTTCCAGCCATAATGTTTTGTCTCATTCTTTGCAATTATTTCTGAGTTAATTGGAAACCTGTCAGGCATCATGTTTTGTTGTTACAGTCAGGGCTTCGCTACTGTTCTTCAGTTCATTTTTTGAGTTTCCACAATTAAGAGTAGAATTTGAAGGGAACTGCAAGGAATGCCTACAGGATTTGGGAATAATGCTTTCTCTGACAATAAGCTTGCCCACATTTAGCCCCGTCCCTCCATTACTTCACTAAATGGCTCTGGGCACCATTCATTTCTCAGCCTTGATTCCCTCTTCCTTAAAGCTGGAAAACCAATGACTTGCCTTATGCATTCACTGCCACAATCACAGGCTATGCAGAACCCGCCAAGGACATTCCTACATTCTGATCTTCCATCCTTTTCTTGCCCTGGCATTGTGTTTCAGATCCATCTCCATTCCTAGACGATGTCTTGCTACAGAGAGATGATCAGCTCCCGCTGTCTGCCGCCCTGCGAGGTGACCTGCCCACAGCCCTACGCTGATGCCTGCAGCCAGCCCTGTGTCACCTCCTGCGGGGACTCCCGTGCTGTTGTCTACCCCCCACCTGTGGTCATTACCTTCCCAGGCCCCATCCTCAGCTCCTGCCCTCAGGAGAGCATCGTGGGCAGCTCAGCACCAGCCGGCATTGGGAGCTCGTTTGGATACGGAAGCTCTCAGGGTGCCGTGGGCTCCTACGGCTCTAGGGGCCTGTACAAATATGGGAGGTCCTTTTCCTCCTATGGGTATGGTGGTTATGGTGCTGGGAGCTGCAGACCCTGTTAAATGCATGATGAGCAAAGGAAAAGGAGCCATCACCCAACACAGGGGATGATGCACTTCTGCAGACTCTGGTGGTGGTGTGGTTTTCCTGGGGCATGAACTGTACGTCTCTCAATACCACATTTGCATGCAGCTGTCAGGCTAATGATTTAGTTTAGTTCTCTGATTATTTTCTCCAGTGACTCCATACAATAACATCCTAGTTTTATCAAAGATCTTTACTTGTTGAAAGCTGGGCAAGATTGTGTAAATCTTCCCCCGCTCTTAAAGAGTAATGTGTGTGGAATGCACAGCCTTGGAACAGTTCTTTGCCTTCAGTCTTTAATAAGAACCTGACAATATATCACCTGTATTTTTTGTTTTCCGTCCATCTTCTGCTTCTTATTCCCTCATTAAATTTTTCTGCATCAAAACTCAGTGTATTTGTCTTTTTTTTGGTTCCCCATTTTTTATTTATATACCAGTCTTGTTGAGTATCAACCTTTGTAGGCAGCCATATGTCTGCATTCCTTCAGCACCTCAAGCTGGGAAGCGACCAGGTCCTTTAACAAGAGGTACCATATGGAGTGCCCTCTGCACAACAGTATCCTATACTAAATAAACATGTTTTGTAACTTGTAAAACCAAGTTTGAAATTTCCTCCAGGAAAGGTGTGGTTACGATGTGTAGTAACTACTTGCCAGCAAAGAAAGTTACATACAGAAGTGATTTTGAAGATCTTTCCTGTCTCACTGCTTGCCCAAAGCTCGGACTTAATTATATACCTAAGGTTGGTTTTATGACGTTTTCCATTGTTTAAAAATAGTATGTAACACTTTCCTTGGAATCGCCAAAAGGAGCCTTAAGCTGAGTGGCAAGTTTTTGCCAAAATGCTATGAATCTTGGATTTGCCCATTAGTACCTCTAAATTCTTGGCAGTCCCAGTTAAAACAAATAGGAGAATAATTCTTAGGTCTTCTCTACGCATATAATTCAACTAATATTTTCCATATCAGGCTTGCATGTTAATTCCAACCTACTCACAGATGGATGTGGATTCTGGGCACGTTCAGCACTTCCCTTTGTTGAACAGCAACAGGGTTCCAGGCTGTTGGTTTTTAATAGCTGCATTTTGCAGAGCTGTCATCACCTGGTGGCATCCTGCTTGCACAGAACGAGGAGGAGGAGAACACTGGGAAGCACTCACCTCCTCCCAGCAACTCTTCTGGTCGCAGTTCCAAACTGGGCTCCAATGGACCAGAGGTCAGACATTGCTCAGCACTTCTGTTCCCTGTGTGAAATGCAATGTGGTGACAAATCTCACCTTGCTCCATCAGACTAATTCCAGGTAAAGCCCAGAGTCATGCTGGAGAAATTCATTTGGGCAGGATGAAGCATGTAGCAATAACTTCAAAGAGACCAGAGGTGGGACTTCAGTTGTAAAACAGGCTGGAGTGAGAAGAAGCTGCAGATTGATGGCCAGGCAGCAGCTCTCTCTTGTTAGGATGTGTCTGATGTCTTTGGTCTGATGTCTTTGTCTTGGTCTTGTGCTCTGGATGATTATTCCATCAAAAAGAAGCAGACCAAAAAAAAAAAAAAAAAAAGAAAAAGAAAAAAAAAGAAAAGAAAAGGCCACCATTAATTTGCAGAGAACCATGGCAACAAGCTCAGACATTTTCAAATCGTATCCCTATGCCACTGATATCCACAAATGATGCTCTTTTCCATAGGATTATTTTCATTCCACACAGACCCTCTTCTAAGCCCATCTCGCTGTTGAACTTGCGGCAGCTTTCACTTTGAACTATAGAGGTCACTGCACTCTCATCTACATGTGTTCCCACCCTAGAACAAGGTAACAGCATCAGCGAAGGTGGTGCAATTAGAAGTTGATTCATGAAGATGTTGTAAACACAGTCCATAAATACTCCTCCGCACTACATCACACTTCAAGGCTGATACCCGTGGGAGCTAAGCCTCTCGTGTCTGATTTAAATAGATGGATTCACTATGTATCTACTCCCTACTCATGCCTAATGGTTTTTCACTCGTTCAGACTCTCACTGCTGGTTGATGTCCCATAGGTGCAATGGCTCAGAGCAGCAGGACAGAAATGTGCCCTGCTGGGTGCCAGCTTCCTCCAGGACTTGAATCCCAGAGCAATTAGTGGCCTCCTTACAGTCACCCTTTTGCTACTTTTGCAAATGGAGAATTTGAACTCAAAAGATTCAGATGTTGTAAATGCAGTGATCCATCTCTGGAGGTGTTCAAGACCAGGCTGTATGGGGCCTTGGGCAACCTGGGCTAGTAACAGATCTGGATGTTGTGGTCCTGCCTATGTCAGAGGATTGGAACTTGATGATCCTTGGGGTCCCTTCCAACCCAAGCCATTCTATGATTCTATGATTCTATGATTCTATGATTCTATGATTCTAT